>SRPZ01000171.1:0-64628 GCA_018360255.1 Claviceps maximensis
ATTCTAAATATATAATATATTCTATATAAGTCTACTTAAAAAATAGAACTTAAGAAATATTAGTAAATAGGCTAAATTACCTATACTAAAACTTAATAATAATCCTAATAAGTAGGAAGTTAATAAAGTAAAAGTATACTACTTCCTTAAATAGGAATTATACTATTTAGTAAAATAAAAGGGATAGCTTTTTAAATATAATTAATAGCTAGACACTAAAGTATTATAAAATACACTGTAATTAATTAAAGAATACTATTATATATTAAGCAAAAGAGAATGTAAAAAAATCATTATAAAATCTAGAAAATAAAGTAGACTAAAAAAAGATATAAACTAATAATTAAGTATAAGCAAAAAATATAGTATATTTAGAAACTACTTAATCTATAAAAGTATTATAAAATATATTATAAATAATTTTAGTTAGTTTATTCTTTTTTTTACTATAATAGTTATAAATTTTTAAAATAAAATTTTAAACTATAATATAATAAGTGTATAAAGTAGGATTATTACTAGTAAGGTAAGGGTATTAGTCCTTATATAGTCTTTTATAAGTTACTTTAGACTATTAATTAAATTAGTTATAATTTAGACATTAAAACTAGTCTATATTATATACTTTTTTGCTATAAGTTATTAGGTAAAGCAATTTATATATTTTAACCTAACTATTATATATAGTTTTATAAGCTAAGTAATGCTCTAACTTTACTATATTTTTATTTAAGGAAAAATAATGCTTATTTAGATAAGCCTAAATAAAATTCTAGTATATATTATATAGCTTATAGAAAAGCTTTTATAATTTAAGCTTATTTTTTTTTTTGCCCTTAGTAAATAAAGTCTTTAAGATCTAGTTATAAATTATAAGGAAATCATTATAATAAATATTAAGTAAGAGAAGTATTTAAAAAAATAATTAACTTTAAATTAAAGGATAATATTATAGGAATATATACTAGATTATAGTGTAATTCTTTCTTAGCATAAATAGAGTATTTACTACTATTAGGTATATTCTTATACTTTAAGTAAAAAACCTAAATTATCTTAGTTTTAATAGCATTTTTTAAAAGCTTAAGAAAAGTCTTAATATAATAAAGACACTTATTTTATTATACTATAATTAATTTATCTATAGAAATAATATATACTTAATTATAAATATTCTTTTTCTTTTTAAAAGAAATAAGAGTACCTATTATTATATACGTTTTTATACTAAATATTATAAGGTTTTTAATACTAGACTTTTTAGAAGTAGTTTTTTTTAGAGACTTCTTAAATAACTTAAAGTTAAATATAGGCCTAGAATATAGCAAAGGTAGACTAAGAAAATATATACTATTAGCTTTAGCTTTAATAATAATTTTCTTAAGTACTTTACTAGAGATTACTAACTTATTATTATTAGAGTCTTTTTTACTTTTAGTAAGGTTTATATAAAAAAGAGTTAAAGCTATCTTCTTACCTTTTTAATTAAAAGAACTTATCTCTTTCTACTTATATTTACATAGAAATAAAAGTCTTTAAGAAAATAGGGTAAATTTTTTTATTATAAATATAGCTTTTTCTTCTATAAAGGGCGTTATAATCTTATACTTAACTAATATTATAGCCTTTATTTTTATAGGTAATATAATAAGTAATATTTTATTAGATATTATAAAACTAATTTAGTAGTTCTTTATAAAGAATTAACTTAGATTTAAATAATAATATTATTATAGAAATATACCTAATTCCTTTAGCCTATAGGGAAAAGTTAAATATAATAAAAATAACCTATCTATTTATATAATCTTTTAAAGAGAAACTATAAGATTAGCTTATTAAATAAAACTATCTAAAGATTTTATAATTAAAGTCTACTAGACTTTATTACCTTCTTTAGGTATATTTATTATAAAAAAGTAAATAAATAAATTAAAAATAAGCTATTAATAAAAATAATTAATAAAAATTACTAGTAAAAGTTAATAAGTATAATATAGAAGAAAGATATAAAATTAAAAAAGTTATATAAATAAATATTATATAAATCTAGCCTTTATTTATATAACTAGACCCTACTTTTATAACGTTAACTTTAAGCTAAAGTCTAATTAGAGGGGGGATAATTATTATATAATAAAGCATAACTAATTATAATTATTATAGTAGGGATAACTCTAAACTAAGAATCTAGCTAGAATTAGGCTAGATTATAATAGGTAGAATTGGGACTAATATAGTAAGGTAGTTAGTAACTATTATTAAAGCATTATAGATTATGCTATGCTTTATAGTAAATTTACTACTAAATTAATATATAATTTATAATAGAATTATAGGGGAAATTAAAAAGGAAATTCTATTTATAAATAAGGCATTTTATTCTAGGGCAAAGAGGGAGAGGGGCAAGTCTTAGTCTAGTAATAATACTAGTCCCTTATTTAATTTATATTTAATTCTAACTATAATCTTCTTGCCTAATCGTCACTGTTATTTAAGAGACTATCGTAACAACAGTCTAGCTATAAGATATAATGCTAAATAAAAAGAACATTACTATAATATAGAGATATTTATTACTTATTTTATATAAGGGCCTTATAACTAAGGCTTGCTATAACTCTCTCTCTATATAGCTTTATAGCTATAGCCTTATATATAACTTACTTAGGCTCTACTTCTAACTATTTAGAGTATAGCATAAATATTTCTTTTTTTTTAGTATTTCTTTTTAAGTTTCTTTAGTCTTTATAGCAGAATAAAGAGTAGCTAGGCATAGATAATATATATATTATATATGATACTCTTTCTAAGTGTTATATATTATAGGTAATACTAGAAAACTTTTTTTAAATTTGCCTACACTGCTATAGTAATATAGAATTAACTTAAAAGTACTTAAAAGTTATATAAAAATAATTATTATATTTACTTACCCTATACTCTAATAGTATATTATAGCTTAAGTGTAAGTATAGTAAATATAGTAATATTAATAAAATTAATACTAATATATATAGGTTTATATAAAGTATATACTAAAACTTTTTATAAATTTGCCTACACCGCTATAGTAACGTAAAATTAACTTAGAATCGCTTAAAAGTTATAGAAAAATAATTATTATATCTATTTACCCTATACTTTAATAGTATATTATAGCTAAAGTATAAGCATAGTAAATATAGTAATATTAATAAATATTAATAAATATTAATACTAGTAAGTATAGCTTTATATAGAGTATATACTACTTACTTACTAGCTAAAAAGGCTTTATAATAGATAGCTATATTAAATTTATACTATATATAATATATAATAAAGTTCTAAACTACTTATAAACTAAATATAAAAGATTAGCTAAACTAGTTTTAAATACTTTACTAAAGAAAGTATAATAAATTATTCTTTATATAAATAATATAGCTAAAATATATAACTAATATAGTGCTTTAATATCTTTATTTTCTTTTTTACCTTTTTCTTAACTATTATTTAATAAACTAATTACTATAAAAAATCTTAAATAAATAACTAAGTATATTATTAAAAAAGCACTTTTTATTAATAATAGCTTAGTATTAAGCTAAGCTATTATTATAGCTAAAGAAACTATTTTAATAACTTTTACCTTTAGCTATATTACTACTATAGTAATACTACCTAAAGTTTATTATAAAACTATAGTTAGAGATAATACTATTATAAAAATAGCTTAAAGCTACTTCCTTAAGAAAATTATTAATACTATTAACTAAGCTATAAAATTTAATATTACTATAGCTATAAGGTGCTTTTATAGTAATAATATTATAATTACCTTTAGAGATATAGCTAAACCTTATATTAAAAATACTACCTAAATTTAAGCTATTTTTAGGCTAGAAATAATACTAAATTATTATATCTTTAGTATTATTATTAAGGGCTTCTTTATTTATTATATATAAAACTAAGCTATTAAAGCTATTCTTTAAAATATTATTATAGCTAATAATACTAGCCTTATAAAGATTATAATATAAAAGCTTTATAGTATTTTTACTTAAATACCCCTAATTATTAATATTAATAGAGTTAATATAGCTAATAAGCTATACTATATTAGTATTATTTATAAGGCTAAGATATTTAAAGCTAAGCTTTATAATAATACTCTTTACCCTTATTAATACTATAAATACTTTAAGTTTAGCTATATAGCTATATATTATAATATAGTACTACACTATAGTTACTATATAGCTAAATACTATAAGAATAAGAAATTCTTATAGTATTATTAATAACTAATAAAATTATATAAAAGCTATATACCTAAGCTAGCTCTAGGCCTTTATTACTCTCCCTTTTTTTAAAATAAATAAATAATATAAGGTAGGTAGCTATAGCTATAATTATAAATATAAAACTAGTAATATATTATTTAGAGAGGCTTTATTATAGAAATATATTAGTTACCTTTAAAACTAACTTCTAGATTTCTAACTAAAATCTATATAATATTTTTATAAAGCTATAGAGATATATTTTAATTATTATACTACCTTTACTTTAGAATTAAATATACTAAGCTTAACTTAATAAACTATTTAATAAATATAATTAAAGTTATATACTAGAATATATAGTAAAAAACCTATTTTATATATATAGTATTAAAATCCTAGCTTAGAATTAATATAATAGTAATTTAAAAGCCTAGCCTTATTAAAGGCTAGCCTTTTAACCTTAGTTTTAGTAAATTTTAACTTATAGTATAGAGTAGCTATATAGCTATATATATTAACTATTACTATAAACCTATATTATAATTAATTTAATTTAGTACTAATTAATATATAGTAAGTATTACTAGATTTAATATATACTTTATTTACTCTCCCTTATATAAACTTAACTAAATAATACTCTTTATTAAGTTTATAATAGTATTAGTATAAAGAAAAAGCGTTTTTATTAAGGACTTTAACTAATATTATTTACTATAGAATTAGTATAAATATATCTTAGTAAAAAGTAATTTATTACTTATAATAATAAAGTAGTAAAAGCTTAGTATTACTACTCCTTTAAGTAAAGTTACTTAGTATTTATAAGGCTATAAAAGTAATATAATTAATTATATATAAGTAACTATTAATATATTTATTAAGTTCTTAAGTAGCCTTTTTATTATAAAATTAAACTATATACTATAGCTAATTTATATTAATTCTAGTAAGTACCTTAAGCCTAGCTATATAGCTTACTTTAACTAGTTATTTATAAAGAACTACTTTATTATTACTAAGGCTATAAATTAATTCTAATTAAATATTATTTATATTCTTTTAAGTACTTTAAATAAAATTAAGAATTATATAATATAGCTTATAGGTAAACTTTATATTATTATAAAGCTTATAGTATTAAAGTAGCTTAAAGATAGCTTTAAGTAAAACCTATAGTAAAATTAATATATAAAAAAAATAGTTTTTAAAGTAAAAAAAGTATAGCATTGTTGAAAATAACAGCATTTTCAGGGGTCTTCCCTAGTTATTAGTGCCCTATTATAGGCCCCTAATATAGGGCCTTATAGGGGAAGTTAGCCTAAGGTAACTTAGCTATATTATATATATATATATACTACTAACCTCTTAGTCTATAATTAGTTAGCAAATTTAATAGCTATAAAGACCTACTTTTCTTAGATTATCTAATTAGATAACTCTCTTTCTAGCATATATAATAGCTATTAGCCTAGCCTAATAGCTATATATAATAACTTTTATAAAATTAGATTCTAACTACATTTTTAGGTATAACTAGAAGAGTTATATACTATAGAATTAGAAAGTAAATATAAGGAAAAAAGGCTGCTTATATTAGCTAACCTAGCTACCCTATAACTAGCTTTAAGGCTAATTTATAGAATAACTAGGGATTTATTATTATTATTATATAGTACTCTAAATAGGCTGCTTAACTAGCCTAATGTCTAGTACCTTAGCTACTTAAACTATATAGGAAAAACCCTAGTGTAGGGGGGAAAACCTATATACTATAATAATATTTATATACTAGGGCTACTAAGGCCCTATAGTTAGTATCTATTATAAGAAAAGGTACGCTACTAGCTAAATATAGCTAGTATTACTAGAAAAGTATAGTAATATTTTTCTAGAGTATAAGTAAGAATTATCTAGGCCTAAGTAGCTTAGTTAGTTACTATATTACTATTATAGAAGCCCTATAGTTCTAACTAAGGGCTAGTTATAAAATCTAGCTATAGTAACTTCTATAGTAGCTATATAAACTATTAATAGCTACCTAGTAGTTATATAGAGAGAGGGGGGGAGGGGGGGGGAAAAAAATATTATAAAAAGGTTATCTCCCCTTAGTAAGGACCTCTTTTCTTTCTTCTTTTTTATAATCTTTTTATAAATATAAGTATACCCTTAATTCCCTCCTTGCTATACTAATATATTAGCTTTAGTTTAATAATATACTAAAATATAAATAAGAAAAATTAAAATACTATAAAAATTACTATAAAAAATAAATAAGTCTTAGGCTAATAAAAAGAATATAAGTATTATTTCTATACTAATTTAGTATTACTACTAATTTACTAGTAGCCTAGTTCTATATATACCTAGCTATATACTTCTTACTTTACCTATACTAAGAATATATATAAATTATACTATAATACTTAAAGTAAAAAGCTTAATATAAACCTACTATAGTTTTACTACTAACTAATATAAGTATTAAGGAATCCTACTATAAGTATACTATAGCTAAAAAGCTATATTATAAGGTAAGTTTAATCTAAGCTAGTACTACTATAGTAGCTTATTAGTATATAGCTATATAATTTATTTACTTACTAAAATAAAGTAAAAAGTATTCTTAACTACTAAAATTATAAAGCTATAGGGAAGGATATTAGTATAAGTATAATATAGAATTAAGTTAGTATTAATATAGTGCTAATTTAGAGTAGAAAACTATATATAATACTATTTAAAAGGTAGTAAAGTATAGAATTAATAAAACCCTTAGTATAATTAAAAAAGTAAGTATATTATTATAGGTTTATAGTAATAATAATATAAAAATATTAGCTATTTAAACTAAGATACTATTATAGCTTATATATATTATAGATACTTTAGAGGAAAATAACTATATTTTATAAATTACCTATAGTATTATTATAATATTAGTATAAAATACTAGTAGTAATATAAGTTATAAGTAGTAAAGGGTAAAAAAACTTAATAATAATAATATTAATAAAAAAGTAATAGCTAAGTTAAAGAAGGTAAAGTAAATAATAAGGTAGTAGTAGTATTACTATAGCTATAGATTAGGGCTATAGGTCTATAGTTTTATTTTTATTATAATAAATTAATTACTTCTAATACTTAATTATTATTTATATAACTACTATAACTTTATACTAGTATTAGTATAACTACTATCCTTATACCTTATATAATTATTTCTATAATATTCTCTACCTATTTAGTTTTTAATATATAAGCTAGTAAAAACTACTAAAGGTAATTAGTCTTAAGGAACTACTTTATAAGGGCTACTATAAATTATTTAAAATTAAGTACTATATAAATATTATAGTAATTCTAAAGTAGAAATAGGCTTACTATAATAAAGTAAAGATAATTATACTTTCTATATTTAAGAATAATATAGTAATAGTTTTTATTATTAACTTAGTAATAATACTATAGTAAGTTTACTCTAAAAATATTATAGTAATAAAGGTAGAAATTTAAGCTAATATACTTAGTATATAACTAAGTAAGGGTAAAGAACTTATACTTACTTAGGCCTATATAAAGTTTAATAATCTTAGCTATAGTAGTAAAATTTAGTTTATACTTAGCTACTATATAATTATAATAATTATAGTATATATATATTTTAGTTTTATCTCTATACTATTTACTTTTTTATTTTAAAGCTAAAGCTTATATAAATAATTATTTATTTAGGGGTTTAAAAGGTTAGTTTAAAAATAATATATAGTTAGGGTAGTTATTATATTAAAGTAAGTATTTATAGTAGCTATATAAGCATTAGTAAAGGTAAGCTACTATTACTATATAAGTATTATAAATTCTCTTTACTATTTTATTTAACTTAATTCTCTTATAAAAGGTAAGTAAATAAAAATTAAGGTATAGGTTAATAAAAGCTATAGCTACTTTAGTTTTAAATAAGGTTTATAATATAGCCTTAAAGGTATTAATAATAATATAAAGACTTTTTAATTATTTTATAATAAATACCTTAATAATACTATATACTTACTCTTTAAGGACTATAAAAGTATAGTATAATTCTATACTATATATAATAATAATTTAAATAACTTATATATAAAGAAGCCTAAAGTCTTAAAAAGAGTAACTTTATATTAATACTACTAGTATTATAAGAGTAAGGTACTATTACCCTAGCTTTAACTTAACTTACTTTTAGTATATTTATTAATAAAGTTTATAATATACCTAGACCCTAAAGAAGTATATAAATTAAACTAGCTATATTATAGTAGTGCTAAGTTAAACTAGGGTTATAATAGCTATATACTATTTTATAAAGTATATTAGCTTACTTTTTTAGAGGTATAACTTAAAACCTAACTTTTAAAACTATTTTTAATAAATACTCTATATTACTTTAAGTTATTATTATATCTCTTTTACTATATAGCTATATATAAGTATATTAATATTATTAAAGAATTTAAGAATAAGTATAAAGTATACTATAATAAGCTTTTTATATAGTAGTATAATATATAAAAAAAAGAAAATAAGAAATATAAATAATCTTTATAAAACCCCTATAATAATAGGTAAAGCCTTTATTATTTAATTATTAAAAAAAAGGTATACCTTATAATTAGTAATAAAGGTATAGATTTATACTACTATTTAAATAAGTATACTAGCTTTAAGTAAAATATAAGTAAGTTATTAGTAGTAAACTATATTAAAAGTAGCTAATATATTTAGCTAGAGTAGTAAAGTAATACTACTATAGTGCTATACTATATATATAGCCTTTATAAGTATATTAAGTATAGTTTTAATAGAATAATTTACTTAGTTACTTATTTATATATTTAGTAGTATATTTCCCTCTTTAACTATACTAATAAGCTATATTACTATTATTACTTTAAGCACTTTCCTAACTATACTAAAAAAAGAAATAGGCTATTATACTTCTATATATTATTATTTTTCTAAGGTTTTACTTAGTTTATAAAGAATAACTACCTTAGCTTACTAAAATAAGCCTAGGTAATAACTAATATAGTAATATATATTAAAAGAATAGGTAAGAGTATTAGCTAAAGGTTTACTATAAGCTTTAAGGAATTTAGTAAAGAGTTTATTAAGGCTTAGTACTTTCTAGCTAAAAAGGCCCTTAATAATACTTTAGATTTTATTAGTATTAAAGTAGTCTTTTAGTAAAAATACTATAGTATTAAGCTAATAAGAGGCATTATTTAAAATATTATTAGTTTAGGCCTAAAATAATAAAAAGAAGTATTTTACTAAGGTAGCTACTTTATTAGTATAATTATAGCTTATAGTTATAGTAAGGCCTTTTCTTCTTAAAAAAGGTAAAATATACTACTATTTTAGTAATAATTTACTATAGAGCTAAGCTTAGTGCTTAAGTTTCTAAAGGTTACTATATTTAGTTATAGTAGTATTAAAAGTAACTTACTATATACTTTAGTATTTATTATAAATAACTTAGGCCTAGGTCTTCTTTACCTTAATAGTAGTATACTAATTCTTATTTATATAAAATACTTATTAATAATACTATACTCTTTTTATATTAAAAACTACTTCTTTTATATATTAATTTTATTATAGATTTTACTTAAAGCTACCCCTAGGCTACCTTAATATTATAAGTTTTATAATAGTATAAAGTTTACTTATAAGCTATACTATATAATTCTTAATTTTACTTAAAGTACTTAAAAAAATATAAGTAATATTTAGTTAGAATTAGTTTATAGCTTTAATAATAATAAAGTAGTTCTTTATAAATAACTAATTAAAGTAAGTTATATAGTTAAGCCTAGAGCACTTACTAAAGCTAATATAAATTAGCTATAGTATATAGTCTAACTCTATAATAAAAAGGCTACCTAAAAACTTAATAAGTATATTTATAGTTATTTATATATAGTTAATTATACTACTTCTCTAGCCTTATAAGCGCTAAGTAATATCCTAAGAAGTAGTAATACTAAGCTACTACTACTTTATTATTATAAGTAATAAATTACTTCCTACTAAGATATATTTATACTAACTTTATAGTAAATAGTATTAGTTAAAGTTCCTAATAAAAATGCTATTTTTCTATATTAATACTACTATAAACTTAGTAAGGGGTATTATTTAATTAGGTTTATATAAGGAAAAGTAAATAAAGTATATATTAAATTTAGTAATACTTACTATATACTAATTAATACTAAACTAGGTTAACTATAATATAGATCTATATTAATAGTTAATATATATAGCTATATAGCTACCCTATATTATAAGTTAGAATTTACTAAGACTACGGTTAGGAGGCTAGCTATTAAGGAGGCTAGGCTCCTAAATTACTATTATATTAGTCCTAGGCTAGGATTTTAGCACTATATATATAAGATAGGTTTTTTACTATATATTCTAATATATAACCTTAATTATATATATTAAATAGTTTATTAAGTTAGGCTTAGTATATTTAATTCTAAGGTAGGGGTAGTATAATAACTAAGGTATACCTCTATAGCTTTATAGAAATATTATATAAATTCTAGTTAGAAGTCTAGAAGTTAGTTTTAAAAATAGCTAATATACTTTTATAGTAAGGCCTTTTTAAATAATATATTATTAGCTTTATATTTATAGTTATAACTATAGCTACTTACTTTATATTATTTATTTATTTTTAAAAAAAGAGGGGTAGTAAATATCTAAGGCTAGCCTAAGTATACTACTTTTATATAATTTTACTAGTTATTAGTAATACTATAGCTTTTTAACTAAGCTAGGTATAACCTTAAGTAGTTAATATAGTATTTTTATACTAAGCCTATAAGGGCTAAGTATAAGGATTCTCTATTCTTATAGTATTTAGCTATATAATAACTATAGTATAGTACTATATTATAATATATAGCTATATAGCTAAACTTAAAGTATTTATAGTATTAATAAAAGTAAAGAGTATTATTATATAGCTTAGCTTTAAATATCTTAGCTTTATAAATAATACTAATATAGTATAGCTTATTAGCTATATTAACTCTATTAATACTAATAATTAAAAATACTTAAGTAAAGGTACTATAGGGCTTTTATACTATAATCTTTATAAAGCTAGTATTATTAGCTATAATAATATTTTTAAGAATAGCTTTAGTAGCTTAGTTCTATATATAGTAAATAAAAAAGCCCTTAATAATAATACTAAAAATATAGTAATTTAGCATTATTTTTAGCTTAAAAGTAGCTTAAATTTAAATAGTATTTTTAATATAAAGTTTAGCTATATTTTAAAAGGTAATTATAGTATTATTACTATAAAAGTGCCTTATAGCTATAGTAATATTAAATTCTATAGCTTAGTTAATAATATTAATAATTTCTTTAGGGAAGTAGTTTTAAGCTACTTTTATAATAATATTATCTTTAATTATAGTTTTATAGTAAACTCTAAGTAATATTACTATAGTAATAATATAGTTAAAGGTAAGAGTTATAAAGGTAGTTCCCTTAGCTATAATAATAGCCTAGCTTAGTACTAAGCTATTATTAATAAAAAGTACTTTTTTAATAGTATACTTAACTATTTTTTTAAGATTTTTTATAGTAATTAGTTTATTAAGTAATAGTTAAGGGAAAGGTAAAAGGGGAAATAAAAGCATTAAAGCATTATATTAGCTATATATTTTAGCTATATTATCTATATAAAAAATAATTTACTATACTTTCTTTAGTATAATATTTAAGACTAGTTTAGCTAATTTTTTATATTTAGTTTATAAGTAGTTTAAAACTTTATTATATACTATATATAGTATAGATTTAATATAGCTATTTATTATAAAGCCTTCTTAGCTAGTAAGTAAATAGTATATACTTTATATAAGGCTATACTTACTAGTATTAATATTTATTAATATTACTATATTTATTACGCTTATACTCTAGCTATAATATACTATTAAAGTATAGGGTAAATAGATATAATAATTATTTTTTTATAACTTTTAAGTAATTCTAAGTTAATTCTACGTTACTATAGCGGTGCAGGCAAATTCGCAAAAGTACTATTTTAACTATAATTTTAACTAGGGATTTATAAAAACTTAAAGTTTTAGAGATTTTTATATTTATTTAAATTTACTTAAGAAGTCTTTTCTATAAAAACTAAAAATATAAAGAATTATTATGCGACAAAGCGTAACTAATTACGGCTGGAATAGTAGGGATAAATCTAATCTAAGAGTCTAGCTAGAATTAGGCTAGGCTTTAGTAAGTAGAATTCTAACTTATATAGTAAGGCAGTTAGGGACTATTATTAAAGTATTATAAATTATACTATGCTTTATAGTAAATTCGCTACTAAATAAATATATAGTTTATAATAGAATTATAAGGAAATTAAAAAGGGAATTCTATTTATAAATAAGGTATTCTATTCTAGAAAAAAGGAATAAAAGGGTAAGTCTTAATCTAGTAATAATACTAGTCCCTTATTTAATTTATATTTAATTCTAACTATAATCTTCTTGCCTAATTGTCACTGTTATCTAAGAGACTATTGTAATAAGAATACTTTAGTATTTTATAAAACTTTAAAAAAGCTATATAATTATATAAAATTATTAGCTATAACTATATTAGAAACTTAAAGAAAATAGTAAAATTAGCTATATATTTCTAAGCTTTATAAATATAATAAAAATATAAAAGACTTATAAAGAGTTTAATAAAAATAAATAATTAAGTATCTTTACTAAAAAGATATAACTATTAAGGTAAATATTATAGTTTAAAGAAGGATTAAAGTATTAAGAAATATTAGGAAACATATAACTTAAAAAGAACTAATAATAAGTCTTTAAAGAAGAAAAATAATAAAATAATTATTACTTATTACTATTATAATAAAGATAGATATATTTAACCTAATTATTTAAGACTTATAGTCAAGATAATAAGTGTAATAGTTAAGAAAAAAAAAAGAAAATAAAATTAAAAGAAAAGAAGAAATTAAGTATAATATTTAATACTTAATTAAAATACTACTAAAGGTAGTATTATAATTTAAGATTAAAGCTAAAGTCTAAGTATGAAAAACTTATAAAATTAAAGTATACTTAAATATTTATACTAAAATTAATATAATTAATTAAGCCTTAGCTATAAAATAAAAGCTAAAGAAAAAAAAGGGAAATAAGTATATAATTAAAATAATAAATAAAGAGAGTATATATATAAAAAATATATAAATACTACTATTATTTCTAGTTAATTTAAGAAGAATATAAGAAGAAGTTATTTTATTATATATTAGTATTAATACTAAAGAAAAGTTAATTCTTTTAAAAATACTAATTTTTAAGAATTTATATATTTTCCTATTTTTTCTTATATATTTATAGTAATTTAATCTAAAGTAAAAACATTTTATATTATTAAATACTAAACAATTCTAAAAAAAAGCTACTATATTAACTTATATATTTCTAGTATTGTTAGAGATTAGGGATTATAAATAGCAGTCTACTTCTAAGGGTAGTGGGCTTAGAAGTAGCAGGTTTACTATTATTTCTATATACCCTATACTTAGCTTTACTAAGATATATATAGTAATTATAGTTACTTACTAGCTATAAATTTAAATAAAAGCTTTTATATAACTTATAGTATAGAAGATACACTCTAAACTTTATAATAAAATAGTAAAAATATAATATTTAGTACTAGTTTATAGCTATAAATAGCTATAAGCTATTTTAATAGTTTAATATAGTTAGGGTATTTATAAAGGGGAATCTTTTTTCTTCTCTTATATACTTACTAACTTTATTAGTAAATTTAAGTTATAAAAGGGGGCTTATAAGCTACTTTTTATTTTCTATAGAATTTACTTATATAGAAAAATAAAAAAATAAACTTATAGCTATATAAATAAGGTATTAATATATATATTTTTTAGTTTCTTTTTAAAAATACTATATACTACTTTAAAATTAAAAATAATCTAAATATACTATTTAAAAGCCTTAATTTTAGTAATTAAAAATCTAGTTATAAGACTTTTTATAAATCCCTAGTTATTCTATAAATTAGCTTTAAAGCTAGTTATAGGCTAGCTAGGTTAGTTAATATAAGTAGCTTTTTTTTCCTTATATTTACTTTTTAATTCTATAGTATATAATACTTTAAGTTATACCTAAAAAAAATATAATAGTAGGGAAAAAAACTTTTTATAAATTTACCTATACCACTATAGTAATGTAGAATTAGCTTAGAATTACTTAAAAGTTAGAGAAAAATAATTATTATATTTATTTATTTTATACTTTAATAGTATCTTATAGCTAAAGTATAGGTATAGTAAATATAATAATACTAATAAATATTAATACTAATAAGTATAGCTTTATATAAAGTATATATTACTTACTTCTTAGCTAAAAATACTTTATAATAAATAGCTATATTAAATCTATACTATATATAGTATATAATAAAGTTCTAAACTACTTATAAACTAAATATAATAAATTAGCTAAATTAATTTTAAATACTATATTAAAAAAAGTATAATAAATTATCCTTTATATAAATAATATAGCTAAAATATATAGCTAATATAGTACCTTAATATTTTTATTTTTTCTTTTACTTTCTTTTTAATTATTATTTAATAAACTAATTACTAAAAAAAACCTTAAAAAAATAATTAAATATACTATTAAAAAAGCACTTTTTATTTATAATAGCTTAGCACTAAGCTAGGCTATTATTATAACTAAGGAAACTACTCTAATAACTTTTATCTTTAATTATATTATTATTATAATAATACTACTTAAAGTTTACTATAAAACTATAGTTAAAGGTAATACTATTATAAAAATAGCTTAAAACTACTCCCTTAAAAAAATTATTAATACTATTAACTAAGCTAGAAAATCTAATATTATTATAGCTATAAAATACCTTTATAGTAATAATATTATAATTACCTTTTAAAATATAGCTAAACCTTATATTAATAATATTACTTAAATTTAAGCTATTTTTAAGCTAAAAATAATACTAAATTACTATATTTTTAGTATTATTATTAAGGGCTTCTTTATTTATTATATATAAAACTAAGCTATTAAAGCTATTCTTTAAAATATTATTATAGCTAATAATACTAGCTTTATAAAGATTATAGTATAAAAGCCTTATAATATTTTTACTTAAGTACCTCTAATTATTAGTATTAATAGAGTTAATATAGCTAATAAGCTATACTATATTAGTATTATTTATAAGTCTAAGATATTTAAAGCTAAGCTATATAATAATACTTTTTACCTTTATTAGTACTATAAATACTTTAAGTTTAGCTATATAGCTATATATTATAATATAATATTATACTATAGTTACTATATAGCTAGATATTATAAAAATAAGAAATCCTTATACTTAGACCTTATAGGCTTAGTATAGAAATACTATATTAACTACTTAGAGTTATACCTAGTATAGTTAAAAAGCTATAGTATAGCTAATTACTAATAAAATTATATAAAAGCTATATATTTAAGCTAACCTTAAGTATTTATTAATCCCTTTTTTTTAAAATAAATAAATAATATAAAGCAAATAACTATAGCTATAATTATAAATATAAAGCTAGTAACTTATTATTTAAAGAAGCTTTATTATTATTATTATTATATAGTACTCTAGATAAGCTACTTAACTAGCCTAATGTCTAGTACCTTAGCTACTTAAACTATATAGGAAAAACCCTAGTATAAAGGGGAAAACCTATATACTACTATAATATCTATATACTAGGGCTACTATAGCCCTATAGTTAGTATTTATTATAAGAAAAGGTACGCTACTAGCTAGATATAGCTAGTATTACTAGAGAAGTGTAGTAATATTTTCCTAGAGTATAAGTAAGGATTATTTAGGCCTAAGTAGCTTAGTTAGTTACTATATTATTATTATAGAGGCCCTATAGTTCTAACTAAGGGCTAGTTATAAGGTTTAGCTATAGTAACTATTATAGTAGCTATATAGACTATTAATAGCTACCTAGTAGTTATATAAAGGGGGGGGGGGGAGAGTATTATAAGAAGGTCTTTTCCTCTTAGTAAGGACCTCTTTTCTTTTTTTTTTCTTATAACCTTCCTATAAATATAAGTATACCCCTAATTCCCTTCTTACTATACTACTATATTAGCTTTAGTTTAATAATATACTAAAGAATAAATAAGAAAAATTAAAATACTATAAAAATTACTATAAAAAATAAATAAGTCTTAGGCTAATAAAAAGGGTATAAGTACTGCTTTTATACTAATTTAGTGCTACTATTAATTTATTAATAGCCTAGTTCTATATATACTTAGCTATATACTCCTTACTTTACCTATACTAAAAATATATATAAATTATACTATAATACTTAAGGTAAGAAGCTTAATATAAACCTACTATAGTTTTACTACTAATTAATATAGGTATTAAGGGATTTTACTATAAGTATACCTTAGCTAAAAAGCTATATTATAAGGTAAGTTAAGTCTAAGCTAATATTACTATAGTAGCTTATTAGTATATAGCTATATAATTTATTTACCTATTAAAATAAAGTAAAAAGTATTTTTAACTATTAAAATTATAAAGCTATAAAGAAGAATATTAGTATAAGTATAATATAGAGCTAAGTTAGTATTAATATAGTGCTAATTTAAAGTAGAAAACTATATATAATACTACCTAAAAGGTAGTAAAGTATAGAATTAATAAAACCCCTAGTATAAATAAAAAAGTAAGTATATTATTATAGGTTTATAGTAGTAATAATATAAAGATATTAGCTATTTAAACTAAAATACTATTATAGCTTATATATATTATAAATACCTTAAAGGAGAATAACTATATTTTATAAGTTACTTATAGTATTACTATAGTATTAATATAAAATACTAGTAGTAGTATAAGTTATAAGTAGTAAAAAGTAAAAGAACTTAATAATAATAATATTAATAAAGAAATAAGGGCTAAGTTAAAAAAGGTAAAGTAAATAGTAGGGTAGTAGTAGTATTACTATAGCTATAACCTAAGGCTATAAGTTTATAGTTTTATTTTTACTATAATAAATTAATTACTTTTAGTGCTTAATTATTATTTATATAACTACTATAACCCTATATTAGTATTAGTATAGCTACTATCCTTATACTTTATATAATTATTCTTATAATATTCTTTATTTATTTAGTTTTTAATATATAAGCTAGTAAAAACTACTAAAGATAATTAGTCTTAAAGAACTACTTTATAAGAATTACTATAAATTATTTAGAATTAAGCACTATATAAATATTATAGTAGTTTTAAAGTAAAAATAAGCTTATTATAATAAAATAAAGGTAGTTATACTTTTTATATTTAAGAATAATATAGTAGTAGTCTTTATTATTAGCTTAATAATAGTATTATAGTAAGTTTACCTTAGAGATATTATAGTAATAAAGGTAGGAATTTAGGCTAATATACTTAGTATATAACTAAGTAAGGGTAGAGAACTTATACTTACTTAGGCCTATATAAAGTTTAATAATCTTAGCTATAGTAGTAAAATTTAGTTTATACTTAGCTATTATATAATTATAGTAGTTATAGTATATATATACCTTAGTCCTATCTTTATATTATTTATTTTTTTATTTTAAAGCTAGGGCTTATATAAGTAATTATTTATTTAAAGGTTTAAGGGGTTAGTTTAGAAATAGTATATAGTTAAGGTAGTTATTATATTAAGGTAAATATTTATAGTAGCCCTATAGGTACTAGTAAAGGTAAGCTATTATTACTATATAAATATTATAAATTCTCTTTATTATTTTATTTAACTTAATTTTTTTATAGAAAGTAAGTAAATAAAAATTAAGGTATAGGTTAATAGGGGCTATAGCTACTTTAGTCTTAAGTAGGGTCTATAATATAATCTTAAAGGTATTAGTAATAATATAAAGACTTTTTAACTATTTTATAATAAATACCTTAGTAATACTATATACTTACCCTTTAAGGGCTATAGAAGTATAGTATAATTCTATACTATATATAATAATAGTTTAAATAATTTATATATAAAGAAGCCTAGAGTTCTAAAAAGAGTAACCTTATATTAATACTACTAGTACTATAAAAGTAAGGTAATACTACTTTAGCTTTAACTTAACTTACTTTTAGTATACTTATTAGTATAGTTTATAGTATATCTAGACTTTAAGGAAGTATATAAACTAAACTAGCTATATTATAGTAATACTAAGTTAGACTAAGGTTATAATAGCTATATACTATTTTATAAAGTATATTAGCTTACTTTTCTAAAAATAAAACTTAAAACTTAACTTTTAAAACTATTTTTAATAAATACCTTATACTACCTTAAGTTATTACTATATCTCTTTTACTATATAGCTATATATAAGTATATTAGTATTATTAGAGAATTTAAGAATAAGTATAGAGTATACTATAATAAGCTTTTTATATAATAGTATAATATATAAAAGGAAGAGAATAGGGAATATAGGTAACCCTTATATAACCCTTATAGTAATAAATAAGGCCTTTATTATTTAATTATTAAAAAAAAGATATATTATATAATTAGTAATAAAGGCATAGGTTTATACTATTATTTAAATAAATATATTAGCTTTAAATAAAATATAAATAAGTTATTAGTAGTAAACTATATTAAAAGTAGCTAATAAATTTAGCTAAAGTAATAAAGTAATACTACTATAGTACTATACTATATATATAGCCTTTATAAGTATACTAAGTATAGTTTTAATAAAATAATTTACTTAGTTATTTATTTATATATTTAGTAATATATTTCCTTCTTTAGCTATATTAATAAGCTATACTATTACTATTACTTTAAGTACTTTTCTAACTATATTAAGAAAATAAATAAGCTACTATACTTTTATATATTATTATTCTTTTAGGGTCTTACCTAGTTTATAAAGAATAACTACCTTAGCTTATTAAAATAGGCCTAAGTAATAATTAATATAATAGTATATATTAAAAAGGTAGGTAAGAGTATTAGCTAGAGGTTTACTATAGGCTTTAAGGAATTTAGTAAGGAGTTTATTAAGGCTTAGTACCTTTTAGCTAAAAAGGCCCTTAATAATGCTTTAGATTTTATTAATATTAAAGTAGTTTTTTAGTAAAAATACTATAGTATTAAGCTAGTAAAAGGTATTATTTAAAATATTATTAGTTTAGGCCTAAGATAATAAAAAGAAGTATTTTATTAAGATAGTTACTTTATTAATATAGCTATAGCTTATAGTTATAGTAAGGCCCTTTTCTTTTAAAAAGGGTAAAATATACTACTATTTTAATAATAATTTATTATAAAGCTAAGCCTAGTGCTTAAGTTTTTAAAGGTTATTATATTTAGTTATAGTAATATTAAAAGTAGCTTACTATATACTTTAGTATTTATTATAAATAACTTAGGCTTAGGTTTTCTTTACCTTAGTAGTAGTATATTAATTTTTATTTATATAAAATACTTACTAATAGTACTATACTTTTTTTATATTAAAAACTACTTTTTTTATATATTAATTTTACTATAGATTTTACTTAAAGCTACCTCTAAGCTACCTTAGTACTATAAGTTCTATAATAATATAGAGTTTACTTATAAGCTATACTATATAATTCTTAATTTTACTTAAAGTACTTAAAGAGATATAAGTAGTATTTAGTTAGAGTTAGTTTATAGCCTTAGTAGTAATAAGGTAGTTTTCTATAAATAATTAGTTAAAGTAGGTTATATAGTTAAGCTTAAGGTACTTACTAAAGCTAATATAAATTAGCTATAGTATATAGTTTAACCCTATAATAAAAAGGCTATTTAAGAACTTAATAAATATATTTATAGTTACTTATATATAGTTAATTATACTACTTCTTTAGCTTTATAAGTACTAAGTAACTTTACTTTAAAAAGTAATAATACTAAGCTACTACTACTTTATTATTATAAGTAATAAATTACTTCTTACTAAGGTATATTTATATTAATTCTATAGTAAATAGTGCTAGTTAAAGTCCCTAATAAAAATGCTATTTTTCTATATTAGTATTACTATAAACTTAGTAAGGGGTATTATTTAATTAAGTTTATATAAAGAAGAGTAAATAAAGTATATATTAAATTTAGTAATACTTACTATATATTAGTTAGTACTAAACTAAGTTAACTATAATATAGGTCTATATTAATAGTTAATATATATTACTATATAGCTACCCTATATTATAAGTTAAAATTTACTAAAACTAGAATTAAAAGGCTAGCCTCTAAGGAGACTAAGCTTCTAAATTACTATTATATTAATTCTAAGCTAGAATTTTAGCGCTATATATATAAAATAGGTTTTTTACTATATATTCTAGTATATAATCTTAATTATATATATTAAATAGTTTATTAGGTTAGGCTTAGTATATTTAATTTTAAAGTAAGGGTAGTATAGTAATTAAGATATATCTTTATAGCTTTATAAAAATATTATATAGATTTTAATTAGAAGTTTAGAAGTTAATTATAAAAATAGCTAATATACTTCTATAATAAGGCCTCTTTAAATAATATATTACTAGCTTTATATTTATAGTTATAGCTATAGCTACTTACTTTATACTATTTATTTATTTTAAAGAAAGGAAAGTAATAAATATCTAAGGCTAGCTTAGGTATACTACTTTTATATAATTTTACTAATTATTAGTAATACTATAGCTTCTTAACTAAGCTAGGTATAACCCTAAGTAGTTAATATAGTATTTCTATACTAAGCCTATAAACCTTAAGTATAAGAATTCCTTATTCTTATAGTATTTAGCTATATAGTAACTATAGTATAGTACTATATTATAGTATATAGCTATATAGCTAAACTTAAAGCATTTATAGTATTAATAGGGGTAAAGGGTATTATTATATAGCTTAGCTTTAAATATCTTAGCTTTATAAATAATACTAGTATAGTATAGCTTATTAGCTATATTAACTCTATTAATACTAATAATTAAAAATACTTAAGTAAAGGTACTATAGGGCTTTTATACTATAATCTTTATAGAGCTAGTACTATTAGCTATAATAATATTCTAAAAAATAGCTTTAGTAGCTTAGTTCTATATATAATAAATAAGAAAGCCCTTAATAATAATATTAAAAATATAGTAGTTTAGTATTATTTCTAGCCTAAAGGTAGCCTAAATCTAAGTAATATCTTTAATATAAGGTTTAGCTATATCTTAGAAAGTAATTATAGTATTACTACTATAAAGGCACTTTATAGCTATAATAATATTAAATTCTATAGCTTAGTTAATAATATTAATAATTTCTTTAAGGAAGTAGCTTTAAGCTATTTTTATAATAATATTATCTTTAATTATAGTTTTATAATAAACTTTAAGTAATATTACTATAATAGTAATATAGCTAAAGATAAAAGTTATAAAGGTAGTTTCCCTAGCTATAATAATAGCCTAGCTTAATACTAAGCTATTATTAGTAAAAAGTGCTTTTTTAATAATATACTTAACTATTTTTTTAAGATTTTTTATAGTAATTAGTTTATTAAGTAATAATTAAGGAAAAGGTAAAAGAAAAGATAAAAGTATTAAAGTATTATATTAGCTATATATTTTAGCTATATTATTTATATAAAGAATAATTTACTATAATTTCTTTAGTATAGTATTTAAAACTAATTTAGCTAATCTTTTATATTTAGTTTATAGGTAGTTTAGAACTTTATTATATATTATATATAGTATAGATTTAATATAGCTACCTATTATAAAGCCTCCTTAGCTAATAAGTAAGTAGTATATACTTTATATAAGGCTATACTTACTAGTATTAATATCTATTAGCATTACTATATTTACTATACCTATACTTTAGCTATAATATACTATTAAAGTATAGAGTAAATAGATATAATAATTATTTTTCTATAACTTTTAAGCAATTCTAAGTTAATTCTACATTACTATAGTGGTGTAAGTAAATTTGCAAAAAGTCTTCTTTTAGTAAAGAAGCTTTATTATAAAAATATATTAATTACTTTTAAAACTAACTTCTAAACTTTTAACTAGAATTTATATAATATTTCTATAAAGTTATAAAGATATACCTTAGTTATTATATTATTTTTACCTTAAAATTAAATATACTAAGCCTAACTTAATAAATAATTTAATATATATAATTAAGATTATATACTAAAATATATAGTAAAAAATCTATTTTATATATATAATACTAAAATTCTAATTTAAAACTAATATAATAGTAATTTAAAAGCTTAGCTTTCTTAAAAGCTAGCCTTTTAACTTTAATTTTAATAAGTTTAAATTTATAATATAAAGTAGCTATATAGCTATATATATTAACTATTAATATAAACTTATATTATAATTAGTCTAAACTAATACTAACTAATATATAATAAGTATTACTAAATTTAATATATATATTATTTACTTTTCTTTATATAAACTTAACTAAACTATATTTTTTATTAAGTTTATAATAATATTAGTATAAAAATATAGTATTTTTATTAAAGACTTTAATTAATATTATTTACTATAGAATTAGTATAAATATATCTTAATAAAAAGTAATTTATTATTTATAATAATAAAGTAATAATAGCTTAGTATTATTACTTCTTAGGGTAAAGTTACTTAGTATTTATAAGGCTATAAAAGTAGTATAATTAACTATATATAAGTAACTATAAATATATTTATTAAGTTTTTAAGTAGCTTTTTTATTATAAAGTTAAATTATATACTATAGCTAATTTATATTAGCTTTAATAAGCACTTTAACCCTTACTATATAGCTTACTTTAATTAGTTATTTATAAAAAACTACTTTATTATTACTAAGGCTATATATTAATTTTAATTAAGTACTATTTATATCTCTTTAAGTACTTTAAATAAAATTAAGAATTATATAAAGTAACTTATAAGTAAACTTTATATTATTATAAAGCTTATAATATTAAGGTAACTTAAAGGTAGCTTTAAATAAAATCTATAGTAAAATTAGTATATAAAAAAAATAGTTTTTAAAGTAAAAAGAGTATAATATTAATAAAAAGTATTTTATATAAATAAAAACTAATATACTATTACTAAGGTAAAAAAAACCTAAGCCTAAGTTATTTATAATAAATACTAAAGTATATAATAAGCTACTTTTAATACTATAATAACTAAATATAGTAATTTTTAAAAACTTAAGTACTAAGCTTAGCTTTATAGTAATTTATTACTAAAATAATAATATATTTTACCCCTTTTTAAAGAAAAAGGCCTTATTATAACTATAAGCTATAGCTATATTAATAAAGTAATTACCTTAGTAAAATACTTCTTTTTATTATTTTAAGCCTAAATTAATAATATTTTAAATAATATCTTTTACTAGCTTAATACTATAGTATTTTTATTAAAAAACTACTTTAATATTAATAAAAATTTTAGTATTATTAAGGGCCTTTTTAGCTAAAAAGCACTAAGCCTTAATAAACTCTTTACTAAATTTCTTAAAGTTTATAGTAAACTTTTAACTAATACCTTTACTTACTTTTTTAATATATATTATTATATTAGTTATTATTTAAGCTTATTTTAGTAAGCTAAAATAATTATTCTTTATAAACTAAGTAAGACTTTAAAAAAATAATAATATATAAAAGTATAGTAGCTTATTTCTTTTTTTAATATAGTTAAAAAAATACTTAAAGTAATAATAATAATATAGCTTATTAGTATAGCTAAAGAGAGAAATATATTATTAAATATTATTATTATTATTATTATACTCTAGATAGGCTACTAACTAGCCTAATGTCTAGTACCTTAGCTACTTAAACTATATAGGAAAAACCCTAGTATAGGGGGAAAAACCTATATACTACTATAGTATTTATATACTAGAGCTACTAAGGCTTTATAGTTAGTATTAATTATAAAAAAAGGTATATTATTAGCTAGATATAGCTAGCATTACTAAGAAGTATAGTAATATTTTCCTAGGGTATAAGTAAGGATTATCTAGGCCTAAGTAGCTTAGTTAGTTACTATATTACTATTATAAAGGCCCTATAGTCCTAACCTAGGGTTAGGTATAAGGTTTAGCTACTATAGCTACTATAGTAGCTATATAAACTATTAATAGCTACCTAATAGTTATATAGAGGGAGGGGGGGGGGGAGCATTATAAGAAGGTTATCTCCCCTTAATAAGGACTTCTTTCCTTTATTCTTTCTTATAACCTTTTTATAAATATAAGTATATCTCTAATTCCCTTTTTATTATATTACTATATTAGCTTTAGTTTAATAGTATACTAAAGAATAAATAAAAAATTATAATACCTAAAAAATTACTATAAAAAATAAATAAGTCTTAGGCTAATAAAAAAGGTATAAATACTGCTTTTATACTAATTTAATACTACTACTAATTTACTAATAGCTTAGTTCTATATATACCTAGCTATATACTCCCTATTTTACCTATACTAAGAATATATATAAGTTATACTATAATACTTAAGGTAAGAAGCCTAATATAAACCTACTTTAGTTTTATTATTAACTAATATAGGTATTAAGGGTTCTTACTATAAGTATACTATAGTAAAAAAGCTATATTATAAGGTAAGTTAAGTCTAAGCTAGTGCTACTATATTAGCTAATTAGTATATAGCTATATAATTTATTTATCTATTAAAATAAAATAAAAACTATTCTTAATTACTAGAATTATAAAGCTATAAAGAAAAATATTAATATAAGTATAATATAAAACTAAGTTAGTATTAGTATAATACTAATTTAAAGTAAAAGACTATATATAATACTACCTAAAAGGTAGTAAAGTATAGAATTAATAAAACCCCTAGTATAATTAAAAAAGTAAGTATATTATTATAGGTTTATAGTAATAGTAATATAGAGATATTAGCTATTTAAACTAAAATACTACTATAGCTTATATATATTATAAATACCCTAAAGAAGAATAATTATATCTTATAAGTTACTTATAATATTACTATAGTATTAATATAAAATACTAATAGTAGTATAAATTATAAATAGTAAAGAGTAAAAGAACTTAATAATAATAATATTAATAAAGAGATAAAGGCTAAGTTAAAATAGGTAAAGTAAATAATAGAGTAGTAATAGTATTATTATAGCTATAATATAAAGCTATAAGTCTATAGTTTTATTTTTATTATAATAAATTAATTACTTTTAGTACTTACTTATTATTTATATAACTACTATAACCCTATACTAGTATTAGTATAGCTACTATTCTTATACCTCTTATAATTATTCCTATAATATCCTCTACTTATTTAGTTTTTAATATATAAACTAATAAAAACTACTAGAAATAGCTAGTCTTAAGGAACTACTTTATAAGGGCTACTATAGTTTATTTAAAATTAAGCACTATATAAATATTATAATAGTTCTAAAGTAAAAATAAGCTTATTATAATAAAATAGAGATAGTTATACTTTTTATATTTAAAAATAATATAATAAAGGTCTTTATTATTAGCCTAGTATTAGTACTATAGTAAGTCTACCCTAGGGATATTATAATAGTAAAGGTGGGAATTTAAGCTAATATACTTAGTATATAACTAAGTAAGGGTAAAGGACTTATATTTACTTAAGCCTATATATAGTTTAATAATTTTAGCTATAGTAGTAAAATTTAGCTTATACTTAGCTACTATATAATTATAGTAGTTATAGTATATATATACCTTAGTTCTATTTTTATACTATTTATCTTTTTATTTTAAAGCTAGGGCTTATATAAGTAATTATTTATTTAAAGATTTATAAAGTTAGTTTAAAAATAGTATATAGTTAAGGTAGTTATTATATTAAGGTAAATATTTATAGTAGCTATATAAGCATTAGTAGAGATAAGCTATTATTACTATATAAGCACTATAGATTTTCTTTATTATTTTATTTAACTTAATTCTTTTATAAAAAGTAAGTAAATAAAGATTAAAGTATAAATTAATAAAAGCTATAGCTACTTTAGTCTTAAGTAAAGTCTATAGTATAGCCTTAAAAGTATTAATAATAATATAAAAACTTTTTAATTATTTTATAATAAATACCTTAGTAATACTATATACCTACCCTTTAAGGGCTATAGAAATATAATATAATTTTATACTATATATAATAATAGTTTAAATAATTTATATATAAAGAAGCCTAGAATTCTAAAGAAAGTAACCTTATATTAATACTACTAGCACTATAAGGGTAAGGCATTACTACCCTAGCTTTAACTTAACCTACTTTTAGTATATTTATTAGTATAGCTTATAGTATATTTAAACCCTAAGGAAGTATATAGACTAAACTAGCTATATTATAGTAGTACTAAGTTAAACTAGAGTTATAATAGCTATATACTATTTTATAAAGTATATTAGCTTACTTTTTTAGAGGTAGAACTTAAGACCTAACTTTTAGAACTATTCTTAGTAAATATTCTATATTACCTTAAGTTATTACTATATCTCTTCTACTATATAGCTATATATAAATATATTAGTATTATTAAAGAATTTAAGAATAAGTATAAAGTATATTATAATAAGCTTTTTATATAATAGTATAATATATAAAAGAAAGAGAATAGAGAATATAAGTAATCCTTATAAAATCACTATAGTAATAAGTAAAGCTTTTATTATTTAATTATTAAAAAAGAAGTATACTATATAATTAGTAATAAAGGTATAGGTTTACACTACTATTTAAGTAAGTATACTAGCTTTAAGTATAATATAAGTAAGTTATTAGTAATAAACTATATTAAAAGTAGCTAATATATTTAGCTAAAGTAATAAAGTAATACTACTATAGTGCTATACTATATATATAGCCTCTATAAGTATACTAAGTATAACTTTAGTAAAATAATTTACTTAGTTATTTATTTATATATTTAGTAGTATATTTCTCTCTTTAGCTATACTAATAAGCTATACTATTATTATTATTTTAAGTACTTTTCTAACTATATTAAAGAGAGAAATAAGCTACTATACTTTTATATATTATTATTCTTCTAAAGTTTTACCTAGTTTATAAAGAATAACTACCTTAGCTTATTAAAATAAGCCTAGGTAATAACTAATATAGTAATATATATTAAAAAAGTAGGTAAAAGTATTAGCTAAGGGTTTATTATAAGCTTTAAGGAATCTAATAAGAAGTTTATTAAAGCCTAGTACTTTTTAGCTAAAAAGACTCTTAATAATACTTTAGATTTTATTAGTATTAAAGTAGTTTTTTAGTAGAAATACTATAGTATTAAGCTAGTAAGAGGTATTATTTAAAATATTATTAATTTAAGCCTAAAATAATAAAAAAAAGCATTTTACTAAGGTAGCTACTTTATTAATATAGCTATAGCTTATAATTATAATAAGGCCTTTCCCTTTAAAAAAAAGTAAAATATATTACTATTTTAATAGTAATTTACTATAAAGCTAAGCCTAGTGCTTAAGTTTCTAAAGGTTACTATATTTAGTTATTATAGTATTAAAAGTAGCTTACTATATACTTTAGTATTTATTATAAATAACTTAGGCTTAGGTCTTCTTTACTTTAGTAGTAATATACTAATTTTTATTTATATAAAATATTTATTATTAATACTATACTTTTTTTATATTAAAAACTACTTTTTTTATATATTAATTTTACTATAGATTTTACTTAAAGCTACCCCTAAGCTACCTTAGTATTATAAGCTTTATAGTAATATAGAGTTTACTTATAAGCTATATTATATAATTTTTAATTTTACTTAAAGTACTTAAAGGGATATTAATAATATTTAGTTAGAATTAGTTTATAGCCTTAGTAATAATAAAATAGTTTTTTATAAATAACTAGTTAAAGTAAGCTATATAGTTAGGCCTAGGGTGCTTACTAAAGCTAATATAAATTAGCTATAGTATATAGTTTAACTTTATAATAAAAAGGTTACTTAGAAACTTAATAAGTATATTTATAGTTATTTATATATAGTTAATTATACTACTTTTATAGCTTTATAAATACTAAATAACTTTACTTTAGAGAGTAGTAATACTAAGCTACTATTACTTTATTATTATAAGTAATAAATTACTTCTTATTAAAGTATATTTATACTAATTCTATAGTAAAGAGTATTAGTTAAAGTCCCTAATAAAAATACTATTTTTCTATATTAATACTATTATAAACTTAGTAAGGGGTATTATTTAGTTAGGTTTATATAAGAGAAAGTAAATAAAGTATATATTAAATTTAATAATACTTACTATATACTAATTAGTACTAAACTAGGTTAACTATAATATAGGTCTATATTAATAGTTAATATATATAGCTATATAGCTACTCTATACTATAAGTTAAAATTTACTAAAACTAAGGTTAAAAGGCTAGCCTTTAAAAAGGCTAGGCTTTTAAATTACTATTATATTAGTTCTAGGCTAGGATTCTAGTGCTATATATATAAAATAGGTTTTCTACTATATATTCTAGTATATAACCTTATTTATATATATTAAATAGTTTATTAAGTTAGGCTTAGTATATTTAATTTTAAGGTAGAGGTAGTATAATAACTAAGGTATATCTTTATAGCTTTATAGAAATATTATATAAATTTTAGTTAGAAGTCTAGGGGTTAGTTTAAGAAATAGCTAATATATTTCTATAATAAGGCCTCTTTAAATAATATATTACTAGCTTTATATTTATAGTTATAGCTATAGCTACTTACTTTATATTATTTATTTATTTTAAAAAAAAGAGAGGTAGTAAATACCTAGTGCTAGCTTAAATATATAGCTTTTATATAATTTTACTAGTTATTAATAATACTATAGCTTCTTAACTAAGCTAGGTATAACCCTAAGTAGTTAATATAGTGTTTTTATACTAAGCCTATAAGGGCTAGGTATAAGGATTTCCTATCCTTATAGTATTTAGCTATATAGTAACTATAGTATAGTACTATATTATAATATATAGCTATATAGCTAAACTTAAAGCATTTATAGTATTAATAGGGATAAAGGGTATTATTATATAGCTTAGCTTTAAATATCTTAGCCTTATAAATTATACTAATATAGTATAGCTTATTAGCTATATTAACTCTATTAATATTAATAATTAAGGGTACTTAAGTAAAAATACTATAAGGCTTCTATACTATAACCTTTATAAGGCTAGCATTATTAGCTATAATAATATTTTAAAGAATAGCTTTAATAGCTTAGTTCTATATATAGTAAATAAAAAAGCCCTTAATAATAATACTAAAGGTATAATAGTTTAGTATTATTTCTAGCCTAAAGGCAGCCTAAATCTAGGTAGTATTTTTAATATAAGGTTTAGCTATATCTTAAAAGGTAATTATAGTATTATTACTATAGAGATACTTTATAGCTATAGTAGTATTAGATTTCATAGCTTAATTAATAATATTAATAATTTTTTTAGAGAAGTAGCTTTAAGCTATTTTTATAATAATATTATCTCTAACTATAGTTTTATAATAAACTTTAAATAGTACTATTATAATAGTAATATAGCTAAAGATAAGAGTTATAAAGGTAGTTTTCCTAGCTATAATAGTAGCCTAGCTTAGTACTAAGCTATTATTAGTAAAAAGTGCTTTTTTAATAGTATATTTAACTATTTTTTTAAGGTTTCTTATAATAATTAGTTTATTAAGTAATAATTAAGGAGGAAGTAAAAGAGAAAATAAAAGCATTAAGGTATTATATTAGCTATATATTTTAGCTATATTATTTATATAAAAAATAACTTACTATACTTTTTTTAGTATAGTATTTAAAACTAATTTAGCTAATCTTTTATATTTAGTTTATAAGTAGTTTAGAACTTTATTATATATTATATATAGTATAGATTTAATATAGCTATTTATTATAAAGCCTTCTTAACTAATAAGTAAGTAATATATACTTTATATAAGGCTATACTTACTAGTATTAATATCTATTAGCATTACTATATTTACTATACCTATACTTTAGCTATAATATACTATTAAAGTATGGAGTAAATAGATATAATAATTATTTTTCTATAACTTTTAAGCAATTCTAAGTTAATTCTGCGTTACTATAGCGGTGCGGGCAAATTCGCAAAAAGTTTTATATTATTAAATATATAAATAAGTAATTAAATAAATAATTTTACTAAGGTTATACTTAGTATACTTATAAAGGCTATATATATAGTATAGTACTATAATAATATTACTTTATTACTTTAGCTAAATATATTAGCTACTTTTAATATAGTTTACTATTAATAACTTACTTATATTATACTTAAAGTTAGTATATTTATTTAAATAATAGTATAAACCTATACCTTTACTATTAATTATATAGTATACTTTTTTTTTAATAATTAAAAAATAAAGGCCTTACTTATTATTATAAGAGTTCTATAGAGATAATTTATATTTTTTATTTTTTTCTTTTTTTATATTATATTATTATATAAAAAGCTTATTATAACATACTTTATACTTATTTTTAAATTCTTTAATAATATTAATATACTTATATATAGCTATATAATAAAGAAAATATAGTAATAACTTAAGGTAGTATAAGGTATTTACTAAAAATAGTTTTAAAAGTTAGGTCTTAAGTTTTACCTTTAAAAAAATAAGATAATATACTTTATAAAATAGTATATAGTGTGATAGATTTAAGCTAGTAGCTCGGTCCCTAGGAGGGGGCTGCGCTGGGCTACGACGGGCCTAGGGCAGGTGAGTTACAGACGCAGCTTATATAATATAAGGACCTAGATTATATCCTAAGCGTATAACCTATAGATATATATATAGAGTATAGTATAGTATAGGTAGGGGAAGGATTCTTCTCCTTTTCCCTTATAGTAATTAATAACTCTATTATTACTAAAAAGTAGTAGCCTTCTAGGCTAAATTATAATACTTAATTACTATTACTAATAATAATAATAAGTAAGGATCCTTCTAAAATTCTAATTAGTAGTAAAAAAAAAATATAGTAAACCTAAAGGGTATATAAGAACTTTAATACCTATAAGAGAGGGTTATATAATAGAAGGCTTAGCTAGAGAATATATACCTCTATATAGCTATAGTAAATATAGTAGCTTATATAATTTTACTTAAAGCAGTAGTAGCTAGGGCCTTATAGAATTACCCTTAGTATAAGCTACTTTCTATAAGCACCCCTTATAATAGAAATAAAGCCTCTTTTTAAGCATAGTATAGCCTTATAGCCTATAGGTTAAACACTAACTCTAACTTTATTAGTAATAATTATAATAAATAGTTCTTAATTTACTAGAACCTTAAACTAAAAATCTAGGCCTATATTATACCCTTCTTTAAGTTAGGTTATATATTTATATATATACTATAGTGCTTTCTTAGCTACCTTAATAAAATATTTATAAACCTTTACTAAAAAGAGTATATAGTTTTAGAGCTAAATTAGCTTAAATAATATAGTAATAAGCAGTTTACTAATTTCTATATTTACTTTAAGTAGAAATTAGTTCTAGCTAGAGGGATTAATTAGGCTAATATAATAAAGTTATCTAAACTATATATAGCACTAAATAAATATATAAGAGATTATTATATTAGGTAGAATATTCTTTATAATAACTACTATAAAGTAGTTAAGTAATACTATAGTATTACCCTTAATATTAATTCCTACTAGCTAGAGAAATATATTAAAATAAGGCACTAAGGTTATGCTTTATAAAATAGGGATAGGAATATTACTATAATAAATATAAATATAACTAGCTTTTTTTTTATACTTACTTAAGGGAAAAAGGGCTAAGAAAGTGTTTTAAAAATAAAGAGTAGGGCTATAGTAAGATAATAATATATAGCTTAAGTTATAAAGAAAGTATATTAGTAGTATATAGTAAATAATATCTATCTTTACTATAGTATAGTAAGTTATACAGTTTAAGGTTATAATATACTACCTTTACTTAAATTAGGAGAATTAATAAGTATATAAGCAATTAAAGTATTTACTAAGGCCTTAAATAGTAATAAAGTAGCCTTAGGCTTAGAAAAAGATAAACTTACTACTTAAGTTTTAGTAGTAGGGAAGTAAATAGCTATAGCTTCTATACCTTTTATAATTAGAGCTATATAAAATAGGCTTATAGTAATATAAAATATAATATAAAGGAACCTTTATTTCTTATTCTACTTCTTTATAATAGCTTATCTTTTTTATAGGCCTAGGTTAATAATAGGTATAATAGCTTTACTATTATAAGTAAAAGTTATATATAGAGGCTTAGCTTAATATATATTTAGCTTTTATATATAAGGGAGGTTACTATAGTAGTAGAAGTCCTATAAGGGCCCTAGGGCTTACTTATAATATAACTATAAATCTTATATTTAGTTTACTTTTAAGTAAATATAGATAATTAAATGTTTTTTATTATAGCCTATATAGTTCTAGGGTTATTTTATAACTATATTCTAGGTTCTCTATAATTATCTAGAAATAGAATTATACTATATATAATATAGTAGGTTTTAGTAATAGGTTCTTATTTTAGATTAGAAGTGGTAGCTTTAGACTCTTAATAAATTAAATACTTAATAATAGTAGTATTAGGTTTAGTATATACTAGCCTTATATAGTAAGTAGCTAGGACTTATAAGGACTTCTCCCTAATAGCTACTAGCTTATAAGAGATTAATAAAATACTAATAGTTTTTAATAAACCTTTCCTATTACTAAATAAGAAAAATACTTAGTTTTAGCTATTAAAGAAGTTTTATAACTTTATAAACCTATTTAATAAGGAAAAGGCTACTATACTTTCCCCTTATAGAAGCTATATAAACTACTATATTTAGCTATATTAAAACTTAAATAGTTTTATTCTAAAGCTTTTATAAGCGCCTTTATATAATATACCCTATAAGCAACTCCTAGAGATTTAAAAATAAGTAGTAAATCTAATAAATAAAGGCTAGATTTAAGCCTTATTTTTCTTTACTATAGCCCTAGTGCTTTTAGTAAAGAAACTAAGTAGTAGTTAGTGCTTTTATATAGATTATTATACTTTAAATAAGGTTACTAACTAGGATAGGTACTTACTACCTTTAGTAAAAAAGACTTTATATTCCCTTACTAAGGCCTACTAGTTTACTAAACTAAATATAAGAGCTATATTTTATAAGCTATAAATAGTAAAAAGGGATAAGTATTTAACTATATTTTATACCTATTTTAGGCTTTTTAAATAGCTTATATACTTATTTAGCCTAGTAAAAGCTCTAGCTATATTCTAATAGTATATTAATTATATACTTAGGGATATATTAAATAATTATACTATAGCTTACTTAAATAATATCCTTATTTACTCTAGTAGTAGCTATTATAATTATACCTAGTATACCTATAAGGTACTTTAATCATTATAAGTAATAGGCCTATACCTTAATATTAATAAGTATATATTTAAAGTTATAGAGGTAAAGTACTTAGAATTTATTATTTAAGTAGGGTAAGTAGTTTACTTAAACCTAGAGAAAGTAGCTACTATATAGAATTAAAAGCCTTTAATATAGGTTTAGAGTATATATAGCTTTCTAGGTTTTATAAACTTTTACTAAAAGTTTATTATAAACTTCTTAAATATAGCTAGACTTTTTTTAGCTTTTATTAAGAAAGAAGTCCCCTTTATTTAGTTCTTTAGATATTAATTAGTATTCTAAGCCCTTAAGAATATTTTTATTTTCTATTTAGTTTTAATATAGTAAAATTTAAAGTAAGATATAGTAGTTAAGGCTAATTCTTTAGAGAATGCCTTAAAGGGATACCTTTTATAATATAACCTAAAAGAGGTGCTATATTTAGTAGCTTATTACTTTACCTATTTATTAGCTATAAAGTAAAACTATACTATTTATAATAAAAAGCTCCTAGTAGTTATTACTTACCTTAAGGTATAGTTAGTAAAGCTTTAAAGTATAGCTTATCTCTTTATAATTCTAACTAATTATAAAAATTTAGAGTATTTTATAAGCCCTTATATAATATTTAAATAATAAGTATAATAGGTAGAGACCCTTATACTCTTTAATTTCTACCTTTAGTACTATTTAAAGGTATAAGTATCTTAGCTAAATATATTATTTAAGTAAGAGTAAAATAAGGAAAGAATTATTTAAAAATAATATATAGTAATAACTTCTATAAATTAAGAGTTTAAGTCTATAAGTATAGTAAGAATAACTTACCTTAGGCCTAAGAGAGGTACTTTAGAGGTTTACTTAACCTTTATAGCTAAGGCTTTTTAAAATTAAATAGTAATATTTACTAAGAAGTATTTATAAAAGCTTTAGAATTAGGGTATAGTAAAAGACTAATTATATAGTACTAAGGTTTAGGCACTAAAGAATAGTAACTAATATTTCCTACTAAAGGTAGAAATAAAGTAGTAAATTATAAATTATAGCTTTAATATCTATAAGTTATTACTATTCTATAGGTAGCTATAAATACTATAGTTTAAGCCCTTAATAATATTACTTATTTACTAGGTATATAAGTCCCCCTTATTAGGTTACCTAGGGAAGAACACTACTTTTTAAGCACTATATTATAATTACTATTAAGAGGGTATATCTAGCAATATTATACATTACTTATAAAATTATTACTACTTTATAGAATAGAAGAGCTACTTACTATAGTAAGGCTTACTAAGCCCTATACTAGCTCTAGACTAGTATTAGTTATAAATCTTAGTAAACTTTATAATAAACTTATTAGCTAAAATAGAAGTAGTATTATATTACCTAATAATTATTATTAATTATTTATTTAAGTATATTTAGTTAGAGGTAATAACTATAATAGCTATAGAAGCTTATACTTAGAGGTTTCTTAACTATTAGTAGTAGTTCTATAGCTTTTTTTAAAGTATAATCTCTAATTAAGGATTAGACTAAATAGGGGGCTTTTAATTAGCTCTATACTCCTTAGTAAGAATAGAGTAGCTATTATTTACTTTATATTACCCTTAGATAAATAGTAAGATAAAATAGGCTAATTAAAAGGTTTAGGTAGTATTATATATTATTATAGAATTCTTTTAATTTAACTAGCTCTCTTACCTCTTAGCTTACTAGCTAGCTTTAAATAATAGAATATTTATAATAACTAGTATTAGTGCTAACCTAGCGCTTTATAGGTTTAACATAGACCTAGTTTAATATACTATAAACTTAGTATAAAGCTAGATATTACTTAAGGGGTAGGTAGTTTAGTTTATAAAATACCTATAAAAAAGAACTTAACTTACTTAAATAGTAATTAACTTTATATAATAGTAATTATAGAATACTATAAACTACTTCTATTATTTAGTAAAGAAATTCCTTATAAATAATAAGGTTTAGCTAAGCTTATAGTATATTAAAATAAACTAGCTAAGTAAGAAGCTTAACTAGATTATAATAAAATATACTATAGTAGCTATCTTAATACCTTTAATAGTATACTTAAATATACCTAGGGGTATTTATTTAGTCTTTTATATTAACTTACTAAAGTATATAGTAAATAACTTACTTTTATTATAGGTTTAGTATAACTCTAAGCTAGGCCCTTTAGTAATATAGCTAGGGAATAACCTAGCTTTTATAGAGTTTAAAATAAAGAAAATTCTAGTAGTAAAGAATATAAGAGAATAGGATTAGCACTATAATATACTAATAAAGTAGGTAGGTTATATATAATTAACTTAGAAACCTTTAGAGAGTATTATTAATACTAAAGCTTTAGCTAAATTTAAATTATATTAAGGTAATATAAAGTTATATAATAGGCTTATAGCTTAATATATTAATTCTAAGGTATACCTATAGTAAGGCCTTAATAGACTTTAATAGGTACTTATATAAAATTCTCTTTTCTTTATTACTTATTTCTTAAGCTTTATTTATTCTTTATTTTTATTCTCTAAGCCTTTTTTTTTTTCCCTTATTTATAAGTATAAAGTAGTGCTAGGGGGTATTAAAGTAGTTTAGCACTTTTAAGTCTATAAGCATTAGCCTTACTTTAAATAGAAAAAGAGGCTTTTATTTATTAGGGCTTAGGTAGGTTTAAATTCTTAGGTAGGAAATAGTAATATAAAACTTATTAGCTAAAGCTAGGGTATAGTTAGGTAAGGGGTAGGGGTATTAAAGGCTAGAATTAAAGCTAGGCTAGAGTTATAATAAATAAAGTATATTAGTAATAAAGTAATAATATTACTTTTTTAGTATATTATTATTAGTAAGAAAGGGATTAGTAAGGGCCTTATAATAATATTCTAGTAATAAACTATTAATAGCTTAAGTAAGGTAATATTTATATAACTTCTTCTAAATCTTTTTATAATAATAATATATAGGTAACTTTTATAATATAATAAAGCACTAAGGGGTTTTAATAAAGAAAGGGTAAGTACTAAATAAAGTTAGAGTAAGTATAAAAAGAGTATAAAGAGATAGAGTTATTAAGTAAGTAGTTAGTAATATTATAGGGGTATTAGAAAATATAGAGGCTACCCTTACCTTATTAGTAATAGTATTACTACTAAGGGTATTAGTGCTAAAGGAAGCCTTATTACTAGTAGAGATAGGTACCTTAATAGTAATAAGTATAGAGGTAATAAAGTTATTAACTAGCTTATTCTTTATTTTTATAAATAAAAGACTTATTATAAAAGAGATAAATAACTATAAAATATTATTATAATATATTTTATAAAAGGGATAGGACTATACCTATATATATACTAAGCTATAAAGAGATAGTAATAATAACTTATTACTAGCTTTAAAGCTATTAATATTAATAAGTATACTAAGTATTTTAAGGGAAAGTATAGAGTTTTTTATAAATAAGGTATAAATTATAAATAAAGTAATAAAATTAGTAATAAAAGGCTTAGAGTCTATACTAAAGAAAGGGAAAGAAGCTAAAATAAAAGTAATAAGTAATATAATAAAGGTTATAAGCTTTATAGTATTAAAGTTATAAAGCTAAGGTAAGGGAGTTAAGAGATATAGTAAGGCTAAGCTAGTAGTATAAATAGAGTTAGGCTATTAGCTTTTAAGCCTATTAAAGAACCTAATAAAGTTATTAAGCTAGGGGTATAATTAGGGTATTATTACCTTTTTATAGTTAAAAAGAGGCTATAAAAAAGTAGAGATAGGGGTAAGAGGGAATATATTTATATAGGGGGAGGCTAAATAGGTTTATAAGCTAGAGCTATATAATATTAAGGCCTAGACTATTTCTTAAATACCTTAAATAGTTAATATATTATATATTAATGCCTTATATATAGAAATAAGTTTAGTATTTATTTAGTAAAAAAGGGACTTAAATATAGTAATAAGGGACTAAGTAATAGTACTTAAGATAGTTTATTATATTAAGGTAACTAAAGTAATAGGGGTAATAAAAGGGATAAAGGCTATAATAAAGATAAAAGAGGCTAAGGCTAGGGTAATAATAAAAGTATAGAGAGTTTAGTAAGTAATAGTAATAAAGTTAAGGAAGTTTCTCTTTAATATAGTAAAAGGCTAGCGTAGAACTATATAATATACTTAATAGCTAAGTCTTATATCTATACTAAGTATATAGATAGCCTAGCCTAGCCTAATTAACTATATAAGCTTATACCTAGCTTAGTAAAGAGTAAGGTTAGTAGTAAAAAAAGAATATCCCTAATTATATCTCTTATACTACTACTAGCATTTCTTATAAGTAGTATATAGTAATAGCTTATAATTATAGGTATTATTTTAAGTAGTAAATATAAAATATATTAAGTACCTATAGAAGTGCTTTTTAAGGGGTATATTATTTTTATTATTAAAGTCTTTTTAGGCCTTATAGCTACTAATTAAGTAGTAGGGTTAGCTAAAGTTAGGGGGATAATTAAATATAGTAAAAGTAGGTAATTTTAACTAAGAAAAGTAATATATATAAGAAGAGAAAATACTTAAAAGTTTAATAAAGAATTAAGGGTAGTGAGAAAGCTTAAGGTTATAAGTAGTTTAGTAAAAGAATAGTGTTTTAAGGGGCTAAATTTAGCTAAAATTAGTAAAGGGAATAGAGACTTTTTATACTTTAAGGGAAGGGGAAGTAATTATATATAGGTAGAGTATTTTATTTATACTTAAATTAGGAAGGGTTTCTTTTTTTTTCTATATTTTTATAGTTTTAGGTTATTTATTTAGTTAAATAGGTAGCTTTTAAAATATTATTAAATATTTAATATTACTAGGGTAGGGCTAGTGCTTAAGCTTACTATAGTATACTTATTTTAATAAGGGGCTAGGTATTCTTTATTTTCTTTTTATAGAGAATAAAGTAGCTTTATTTTACTTTTTATTTTTATAGAAGGGGGCCTAGAAGGGGGGCTATATAATAGATTTAAGCTAGTAGCTTAGTCCCTAGAAGGGAGCTATATTAAGTTATAATAAGCGTAGGGTAGGTAAGTTATAGACGTAGCTTATATAATATAAGGACCTAGGTTATACTCTAAGCGTATAACCTATAGATATATATATAGAGTATAGTATAGTATAGGTAGGGGAAGGATTCTTCTCCTTTCCCCTTATAGTAATTAATAACTCTATTATTGCTAGAAAGCAGTAGCCTTCTAGGCCAGACCATAACATATAGCTATTATAACCTTAATTTAACTTAGTATTATTATAATATAGCTAATTTAGTTTATATACTTCCTTAGGATTTAAATATACTATAAACTATACTAATAAGTATATTAAAAGTAAGTTAAATTAAAGCTAAAGTAATAATACCTTACCCTTATAGTATTAGTAATATTAATATAAATATACTTTTTTTAAAACTTTAAGCTTTTTTATATATAGGTTATTTAAATTATTATTATATATAGTATAGAATTATATTATACTTTTATAGCTTTTAAAGGGTAAGTATATAGTATTACTAAGGTATTTATTATAAAATAGTTAAAGAGTTTTTATATTATTATTAATATCTTTAAAACTATATTATAAACCTTATTTAAAACTAAAGTAGCTATAGCCTTTCTTAATCTATATCTTAATTTTTATTTACTTACCTTTTATAAAAGAATTAAGTTAAATAAAATAGTAAAGAGAATTTATAATACTTATATAATAATAATAGCTTACCTTTATTAGTATTTATAAAATTACTATAAATACTTACTTTAATATAATAATTATTTTAACTATATATTATTTTTAAACTAACCCTTTAAACCCTTAAATAAATAATTATTTATATAAGCTTTAGCTTTAAAATAAAAAAATAAGTAATATAAAAATAAAACTAAAATATATATATACTATAACTATTATAATTATATAGTAGCTAAGTATAAGCTAAATTTTAATACTATAGCTAAGATTATTAAACTTTATATAGGCTTTAATAAGTATAAGTTATTTATTCTTACTTAATTATATACTAAGTATATTAGCTTAAACTTCTATCTTTATTATTATAATATCCCTAAGGTAAACTTACTATAATACTAATACTAAGCTAATAATAAAGACTATTATTATATTATTCTTAAATATAAAAAGTATAATTACCTTTATTTTATTATAATAAGCTTATTCTTACTTTAAAACTACTATAATATTTATATAATACTTAATTCTAAATAAACTATAATAACCTTTATAAAATAGTTTTTTAAAACTAGCTATTTTTAGTAGTTTTTACTAGCTTATATACTAAAAACTAAATAAGTAAACAATATTATAAAAATAATTATATAAGATATAAAAATAATAGCTATATTAATACTAATATAAAGTTATAGTAATTATATAAATGAAAAATAAGCACTAAAAGTAGTAAATTTATTATAATAAAAATAAAACTATAGACTTATAGTTCTTTAATATAATTATAATAATACTACTATTACTTTATTATTTACTTTACTTTCTTTAACTTAGCCTTTATTTTATTATTAATATTATTATTATTATTATTATTAAGTTCTTTTACTCTTTATTACTTATAACTTATATTATCATTAGTATTCTATATTAGTACTATAGTAATACTATAAGTAACTTATAAAACTTAGTTATTTATCTTTAAGGTATTTATAATATATATAAGCTATAGTAATATTTTAGTTTAAATAGCTAATATTTCTATATTACTATTACTATAAATCTATAATAATATACTTATTTTTTTAATTATATTAAGGGTTTAATTAATTCTATACTTTACTACCTTTTAAGTAATACTATATATAATCTCCTACTTTAAATTAGTCCTATATTAATACTAATATAGTTCTATATTATACTTATATTAATATCCTTCTCTATAGCTTTATAATTCTAATAATAAAGAATATTTTTTACTTTATTTTAATAAGTAAATAAATTATATAGCTATATATTAATTAATTACTATAGTAATATTAGCTTAGACTTAACTAACCTTATTATATAGCTTTTTAGCTATAATATACTTATAGTAAAAACCCCTAATACTTATATTAATTAGTACTAAAACTAAAATAAGTTTATACTAAGCTTTTTACTTTAAGTATTATAGTATAACTTATATGTATTCTTAGTATAAATAAAGTAAGAAGTATATAGCTAGGTATATATAAAACTAAGCTATTAATAAATTAGTAATAGTACTAAATTTATATAAGAGTAGTACTTATACCTTTTTTAGCCTAAGACTTATTTATTTTTTATAGTAATTTTTATAGTATTATAATTTTCTTATTTATTCTTTAGTATATTATTAAACTAAAGCTAATATAGTAGTATAGTATAGAGAGATTTAGGAATATACTTATATTTATAGAATAGTTATAAAAAAGAAGAAAGAAAAGAGATTTTTACTAAGGGAAAATAACTTTTTTATATATTATAAAACCTAAAAAAGGCCTTATATTAGGGGCTTATAATAGGGCACTAATAACTAGGGAAGACCCCTAAGAATACTATTACTTTAAATACTCTCTCTAAAGAAGTGTTATAGCTAGTAATAATAAAAAATTAAAGAAAAGGGTAAATAAAAAGAAAGAAAAATTAGTATAAAATTAAGAAAACTTCATAAATAGAAATAAATAATAAATTTAGCAAGCCCTACTTTAGGGCTCTAGAAGATATATATTTACTAGAGTAAAGTATAGTAATTTAGTTACTAATTACTTATTAAATATAAAGAGTATAATTCTTTTTATTTTAGTAATTATTTTTAATTTTAAATTATTTTTATTATTTTTAGCTATTAATTTAGCTAATTTTATAAATAGATTTATAGAGAAGATACCCTATAATTATAAAGGTTTTAGGCCTCTAACATCTAGGAATATTATATATATAGGGCTAAATAAGGGCTTAGTTAGCTTATTAGCTAGTATTTTCTTACTATTAAAGTAAGCTATCTTAGCTAGCCTAGCTAAGACTTATTATTAGTTATAGTAGAATTTTAAAATAATATACTTAATATAGCTATAAAGTGCTAGATTATAGGCTTTTTTTATAACACCTTATTTATTATAAAATATTTATATTAGGGGTTTTATAGAGTATTTTAGCTCCTTAAATATCCCTTAAAGCTACTATAGCTTTTTAAAAGTCTTATAAATTATATTAGACTTAGCTTTTATAGTTAATAAAGCTATAGTTATAGCTTTCTTTAATTTCTAGCTTATAAGGCCTTTAGCTAGCTTAAAGAGATAAATATAGATAGATTTTAAAAAGGCTCTATTACTTGTAAAATTATTATTATAAAATCTAACTAAATTAGAGCTAGTAGTGTTTTTTTTATTAATATTATTAGGATTTCTATTATAATAAATAGCTAAATTCTATATACTTAATAGGTATTTTAGTAGGTTTTTAGTAGCATTTAGGAACCCTATAGTGCATTAGTCATGCGCTATGGTGACCCTTACGGGGGTAGTAGGTTTAATTCCTATATAGAGTATGGTTTTTCTTAGTATATATAGGGTATACTAAGAAAGACTAGACTTTAATTAGCTAAAAAGAGGCTAAAAAGGGACTCTTTTTAGCTAATTAATGCTTAGTTAGTAAAGAAAAAGTAAGTTTAGTTCCCTTACTTTTCTTTACTTACTAAGCAATATAGATTAGCTACTTCTATACTATAAATAGGTAGAACTACCCCCTAGCTCTTAGGTTATAGAGCTAGTTTATAGCTATAATTACTAGAAAAAAATAAATAGAATTAGAATAAAAGTAGGGAGTAAGAGAGTTATTATTAAAATATATAGAGTATAGGGTAATTAAAGAAAAACCGGATTTTATAAGAAGAAAAGCAGGGCTTAAAGTAGTTAAAATATATATATTTAGTAAGGTTTTTTATCCTATTAAGCAACTAACTAATTAGCTAGCTAGTTAGCTAGCTAGCTAATTAGTAACCTAATAAGGTTTTCCTTAACTAAATAAAATTTAGAAGCAGAGGTTTTAGATATAGCTAAGCATAAATTGCTTAAATAGCTAGCATAATAAATACATACACACATACAGTAGCATTTAGGTGCTCTTAATATAGGCTTACTAGTGCTATTAATAGCTACAGGGCTAACTTCCCTCCTATAACATTAGCCTATAGCTAGTACTGTTAGCACACACACATAATGCGCACCGCTACACTAGTAAATATACAATTAAGGGTAACCTTATACCTATAATAATAATAGTAAACTTAGTGCTACTACCACTACTTAAAGCTAGGCACTCTAACTATTATATACCTATAAATACTTATTAAAGCGCTTATAAGGCCTTACTATATAGTATATACTAGCTTAAATATTACAACTTCTTAAGCCTATACCTAAGACCTAATAATAACTATACTAAAGAATAGCCTAGTAATTATAATAACTATATAGTAGTTTAGAAAGCGCTACCTAATAATACTATCTTTTAGTATATAGGCCTAGGCCCTATCTCTATTAATAAAGATACTAAGAGATTAATTAATAACTATAATAAATACTAACTAGCTAAACTTAATATATTTTATACTATATATACTACTTTTAACTTAGCTATTACTAAATTTATTACTAATTCTACCTTTACCTTTACTAATAAATTTAAATATAGCTTTCTTTAGTATTAAAATACTACCCTTAATAGTAAGTAACCTAAAACCTTAACTTTATACTCTAATATATATACTTCTATAGTATTCTAACTTACTAACCTATCCCTTTAAAGCTATATTCTATAGTTTTACCCTTTATAATAATAACCCTAGGTAAAACTATAGAAAATAGTTCTCTTAGCTAATAACTTATAACTCCTAATTTAACTAAATAAATCTATTTTATTTTAAATAAAAGACCTCTATACTATATAGTAAGTAGTTATAAAATAAGTAAAGATCTCTTTAGCTAAACTCTCTATAGTAGTATATTTTAATAACTTTATTTCTATAGCCTCTCCCCTATAGTATAGTCTTTTATAAGGCTCTTTAGCCTTACTTATTCTTTTTTTTTTATATACTAAGCTAATTTATAAATTAAAACCTTAGAAATAAAAGTATAGATATACTAATAATATAGCCTTATTTATTATAACTAATACTATAGAAAAGACTATATAAGGAGCTACTAAAGCCCTCTAGAAACTAGAATACTAGGGTTTCTATAATAGTATCTTCTTTAGACTTAATAAGATAAAGATAATATACTTCTATAGAAGCTTATAATAAGCCCCCCTCTCTATTTTATATAGTAATATTAAAGTATAACTTATTAAGTCCCTCTATTAGCTTAAAGTTTAGTTTAACTAAAAACTTACCTTTTATACCTATATTTAAATATAGGCTACTAAAGCTAAAAAAGCTATTAAGCTTCTTACTTATTTTTATAACTTAATATATAGTATTTCTTTATATTATACCTAAAAAGCTATTATAATAGTTATCCTTTTATAGCTACTTTACACTATTATAATATAGTACCTAGGCATATAAGTCCTTACTTCTAGGGGTATAGAAGGAAAATAAGTCTCCCTTTAGAATAGATATTTACTAAATAAAATAGAAATAGTTCTTAAGCGCTACTTTTAGGCTATTATTTTAATATAAAAAACTATACTTATTACTATTCTTTACTATAAAGCTAAAGTCTTACTAATTAAATAACTACTTATTAAAAGCTAAAGAATATATTTAGCTTACTTATATATACTTGACTACTATTACTCTTTAATACTAAGGGTATAGAATACTAATACACTAAAAAGAATATAAGTATATAAAGCTATAATAAATAGCTTAATTACTTTTATTATTAATAAATATACCTAGAAGCTACTATACTTAACCTAACTTTATTATATATTTAACCTTATATAAAAGGTTCTTTATATAAAAGTCCTTTCCCTAGCTTCTCTAGCTCTAAACCTAACTAAAGGCCTTTTTAAAGAGAATACTATAGCTATACTATAAGATAATCCCTTAAATACTAATATAGTTATATATAGTAATAGCTTTAAAAATAATAATAATAATACTAGCTTTAGCTATACTATCTATTACTATAGTATACTTATTACTATAAAAAAAGAATAGTTAGAAAAATCTAAGGTATTTAATACTAAAACTTAGGGGGCACTTACTAGCTTTAGGGCTATGCTTTAACTCTAACCCTCTCTATAGAATATTATAGTCCTTTTTAATAATATAGTAGTAATATAGTCTATTACTAACTATATATTAGTATTTTTATAGGCTTAGGCATTAAAATTTACCTAGCTTACTTAAATATATAGTAATATATAAATATAGTAATACTTTAAGTATTAGGGTATTAATAGAAATAAAATAGTAAATAAGCTTACTAAGACTAGCTATATAAAGCTAGTTATAATAGCCTTAGGCCCTATAGTAGCCTATATAAAATAATAGGTATAAGAATATACTAAAGAAAAACTCTTAGCTTAGTAAGAAGCTAACTAGCTTAACTCTTATAAAAGGCTTAACTTACTTATTAAAGCTTAGCTTAATAATAAGTTAAATAACCTATAATCTCTTTTAGCTTACCTTATTATAGCTAGAATAGGCTATAAGGACTTTACTAACTATTATAAGTAATTCTAATATTTAAATGCCTCTTTAACCTACTTATATAAAAAATAGAAATTACTTAACTATCCCTTTTATTACTATAAAGTAAAAGTATAATACTATATAAAGCTAGTACCTTTTATAAAGAGCACTATTACTATAGTAATAAGTAAAAAGTTTATAACCTTTTTAAAACTAGTATAGGCTACTAACTTCTATAATATTATTTATACTTAAGTGCTTTTTTTCTCTCTCTCTCTTTTCTCTTTCTTATTTTATTTTATTCTATAGGTTTAGTTTTAAAGGCTTTAGCTACTCTATATTATTAGTATATATATATATAGCTATAGAAGTATATACCTAACTTTATAGGTAGTAAGCTATAATAAATATCTACTTAATATATATATACTTAAGTAAGTATATATAGAGAATAGCACTAATACTTAATACTACCCTAAATTATATAGGTACTAAGCTATAAAAATATAGAATAGAAGGTTTAGGGGGGCTAGGGGATTTTAGAGAATTCTTTTCTTTAAGCCCCTTATAGCAGTAGGCCTAGCAGGGCCTACCCTATACCCCTCACTCTAGATAGCCCTACACGCCCTTTGCCTAGCCGGGACGCCTAGGCGTTAAATATAACACACACACACACACACACATAGAAAAGCAGGGCTTAAAGTAGTTAAAATATATATATTTAGTAAGGTTTTTCATCCTATTAGGCAACTAACTAATTAGCTAGCTAGTTAGCTAGCTAGCTAATTAGTAACTTAATAAGGTTTTCCTTAACTAGATAAAATTTAGAAGCAGAGGTTCTAAATATAGCTAAGTATAAATTGCTTAAATAGCTAGCGTAATAAATACATACACATATATAGTAGCATTTATGTGCTCTTTATATAGGCTTACTAGTGCTATTAATAGCTACTATAGTATAAAAGCAATATTAGGTCTAGTAAGCAATATTAGGTCTAGTAAGCAATATTAGATCTAGTAAGTAACATTAGGTATATTACAGTGCTAATAATGCTCTAATATTTCTTAATTTACTTAGCTTCTAATTTCTTAGTAAGCTATATTTTTAGGCATTTAAGCTATATAGAAATTCTAATTAATTTATAATTAATTAGCTTAAATTAAAATAATACCTCTTAAATATATTATTTTTAATATATTTTAAGAATTAAATTCTTTTTATCTTTAATAATTTAAACCCCTAGAAAAATTTCTATAGGGCCTTTATTTTCTATAAAGTAAGCTTTATATAAATCTCTTTTTAGCTTATTAATATATACTAAATATTTTTCTATTAAAAAATAATTATTAATATAAATTATAATAAAAGTCTTTATAGCTAGATTTTAAAATATAATTAAGTTAGAAATTAGAGTAAAAACTCTAAGATTTTTAAGAATAACTATTAAGGTTTATTACTACCTTTTAGAGCTTTATCTTAAGCTATAAAGTCACTTTAATAGAATTATAACCTAATTTTTAAAAGCTTAATAACTATATTTATTAGCTAAATTATTTAGCTATAGATTTTACTTTATTAATTCTATAAATCCCTTAGAAATATATATATAAATAAGCTTTTTTAATATACTATTAAAAAAAGCACTTATAAAGTTTACTTACTTTATTTCTAGATTTTTCTTTATAGCTATTATAAATAAAATTTACTAACTAAGTAAAATATTAGTAATAATAAAGGTATTTATATAATCTAAGCCTTTTATTTATTTATTTGTTACACTAGCCGTCTAAGCAATTTATGCTTAGCTATATCTAGAACCTCTGCTCCTGAATTTTTATCTAGTTAAGGAAAACCTTATTAGGTTACTAATTAGCTAGCTAGCTAGCTAATTAGTTAGTTGTCTAATAGGATAAAAAACCTTACTAAATACATTTATTTTTTTAACTACTTTAAGCCCCGCTTTTCTTCTTATAAAATCTGGTTTTCTTTGATTACCCTATACCCTATATTCTAATAATAACCCTCCTATTCCCCACTTTTATTCCAATTCTATCTATTTTTTCTAGCAATTATAGCTATAAACTAGCTCTATAACCTAAGAGCTAGGGGGTGGTTCTACCTATTTATAGCGTAGGAGTGGCCAATCCGCATTGCTTAGTAAGCAAGGAAAAGTGGGGGTTAGACCCACTTTTCCCTGCTTACTAAGCGCTAATTAGCTAGAAAGAGTTAGCCCTCTGCCTCTTTTAGCTAATTAAAGTCCAGTCTTTCTTAGTGTGCCCTACGTAATACACTAAGAAAAACCGTGCCCCGTGCAGGAATCGAACCTGCCACCCCCGAAGGGGTCACCACAGCGCATGACCAATGCGCCACGGGGGAGCCTTTTATTTATATAAATCCCTTAGTTATTAGCTAAGCTTTATATTTTAAAGAATTATTTTCTCTATTCTTTTTAAGTTTTAATATAAGTTTATTTTTAAGCACTTTATAGCTTATAAATATAGTATTTATATCTATAAATTTAAAAGTACTTGCTTTAAGAAGTTATTTAACCTTACTAAAAATAGCCTTAATTTAGTATTTTCTTTTTAAATTAAAATTTACTTACTTCTAAGTCTTAGGTTTAGAAATTAGCTAGTTTTTCTTTAGCTTTTTACTAAGCTTAATAGTAGATTTCTTTTACTAAAGCTATTAAATTAATATCTATAATATTTAGATTTTTTTAATTTCTTATAATAGATTTTAAGCTATATTATTTATATTAACTTCTTTAGCTAATACTAGCTCTTTAAAACTTAAAAATTAATTAGTCTTTATATTAATAAATTAATTATAAGCTATTAGGTAATTTTTATTAAAAAAACTAATATTTAATAAATCTTAATTACTTTTTCTTTTAAAAAAAATACTTTTTATAATAAATTTAAGGGGTTTTTATAAAAAAACTTATTCTTTTTTAGAGATATATTTCTTATAAAATATTTAAAAAGGCTTAAATTTATAGGGTCTATAGGTTTTATAATTTTTATAAAGCTAGTTTTAATTACTAGGCTTTTAAAGAAAATATATATTTAAAAGGTTTTAAGCTTTAGTATAGTTAGTAGTCTTTTAAATATTATTTTAAAGGCTAGCTTTTAAGCTTTAAGTCTTTTTTTAGTAAAATTAGGACTTTATAGTATAAGCTAATAGCTTTTAAAGCATTAAAATTAAGCTTTAATACCTAATTTTCTAAATTAAAGGTAAGTAACTATACTAAGCTTTATAGCTTAGTAAAATTTATAGTTAAATTAATTAAATTTATAATAATAAAAATAATAAAATTCTATAAAAAAGGGGTAAGCTTAATAATTATAAAATAGCCTATAGTTTATTAAGAATAACTTTAATAAAATACTTTACTAAGCTATTTTACTTATAAATATAAGAAAAATAAATAGTAAATATTATTCCCTTTTTAGCTAGTTATTTCTAGCTTTAAGAATTAATGTCTTTACTTTTATTAAAATAAAGATATTTAAAGTAAGTACTAAAATTAGATTTTAGTAACCTAAAAAATCCTTTAATTAAAAAATATAGTATTTTTTCTTTATTTAGTATTAAAAAATACTATTTATATTAGGTTTTTTTATTTACTAAAATAAGGTATATTAAGCACTTATTATAGGGTATAGGGCTTATTTTTACTATATTCCCCTTTAGTTTATTTAAAGCTCTAAGGGGGTTTATAATAAAATTTTTAAAGGTTTTTTAACTACTTTTATTTAATTATATACTAAATAGTTAAAATCCTTATTTTTAACCTTAAATAAATTAGGTATTTGTTTAATTATAAAGAAGGTCTTTTTAGTAACGAAATCCTAATATATCCTAGTTTAATATACTAAATTCTAGCTAATTTAAAGTTCTCTAGCCCCTTTAACCTAGTAGCTTCTAGAAAGCTATAGGCTTTTTTATTAAAATCTTTAATAATAAAGATATTAAAAGAATTTAATAAGAAAAAGCCCTTTAAAGTAAGTAAATTATTTATTATTATTAGCTCTAAATTTTACTTTTAAGCTAGTTTTAGGGCTAATCTTTATAAATTTATAGTAGTAGTAAGAGAGTATAGCTACTATATAATAGTATAAATTATATTATTTTAGTCTCTAATTTGCTAAGTTACTTAAGTAGCCTAGGTTAGCTCTAAGTTCTATATAGTACTTTAGCCTTAGCCTTAGCCTTATTATTCTTAGGTATTTATAAATAAAAATTTATAGTAATATATATAAAACTTAGGTAATTTTTTTAATATTAAAAGATCTCTTTTAAGCTTATAATTTATTAAAAATTAGGGATTATAAATAGTAATTTACTTTTAAGGGTAATAAGCTTAAAAGTAATAAGTTTTACTATTCTTTTTATATACTCTATACTTAGCTTTACCAAGATATATATATAATAGCTATATTTACTTACTAGTTGTAAATCTAAATAAAAGCTTTTATATAACTTATAATATAGAAAAAATACTTTAAATTTTAATTTAATAGTTAAGGAAAGAAGGTCCTTATAGCTATTAGGTTTACTAACTAATTATATACTAGGATGTTAGTAGTGTATGCTTATATATAATATAGCTAAGTTACCTTAGGCTAACTTCCCCTATAAAGCCCTATATTAGGGGCCTATAATAGGGCACTAATAACTAGGAAAGACCTCTAAAAATGCTGGTATTTTTAATAACTATTTCTATACTTTAGCTATAATATATTATTAAAGTATAAAGTAAGTAAATATAATAATTATTTTTATATTACTTTTAAGCATTTTTAAGTTAGTTCTATATTACTATAGCAGTATAGGTAAATTCATAAAAAGTTTTAATTTTAAATTATTTAAAAAAATCTTTGAAGAAAACTTTTTTACAAAGTTTTGTATTAAAACTTTTAAATTTAACATATAAACTTATACTATAATTAAGATTCTATTTAATTATAACCTAGTAACTTAAAGAAAAATAGCTATTTAAACTCTAGTAAATAGCTAATAAAAAATAAAAAATAATCAAAACCAATAAAAAGTTAATAAAAAGCTATCTATATTATCTATATTGCGTTTTATGTTTTCTATTTATTTATCTTGCTATATATAGACTGGCTCAATTCGAGATACCTGCTCCTGCGAAATACTCATGTCATCCCACTGTATGTATGTCAGCTGATGAATATTTCGTCATCGCTGCCACCACGCTGTCTCACAATCGCACTCGATACAGAATTCGTCGCCTAAGATCTTTCTTCCAGGGGATTAACCCCCGGTCACAAACTTCTAAGGGGGCAAGTTAGGTAGGAAACAAGACCGTCAGCCAGCCTTAGGTCTTTTGTCGACTGAAGGATATTCAAAATGAAATCCGAACTTGTTCGTGTCGCGGCCTCAGCGCTACTTCTCGGTCTGATTTGCGTAACCGTCGTTGCCAAGCCGATTGCGTCAGACCTTAGCATAGCCAATGTTGGCACGTTTCCGCTCTTGACAAAATTTCGCAGTTTCGCAATTGAGTGTCTATTTGGTCGTCGTCCCACGATTTCAACGGAGCGCGATCGGATCATGAACGACCTACGAGCTAAGTACGCCAATGAAATCGTCTTGCGCTTCAATGTCACGACATCTCAAGGTCAAATCACTATTGCCGCAGCTGCAAATCGGCTTTTCTTGGACGTATGGGCATTCTCGGATGATTTTGTCGACATACGTCTACATCGCAATGAAGTGGCTCCGCTGCTGAGTCTTCTTCCCCCACCTTTGCGGTCGGCTCAGACTCTCATTCCAGATCTTGCAATAGCCATTTACAGCTCTTTACCATTCTACAACCAGACCTATGGTGGCGAGAGTGCTTTCCAATTCGCCACGACACAAGGTCCAGTGTCGTTATCGACAGCTAGGGACCACCTTTTCTTCCACGACTATCAACCACTGCCCGTGGTCGTTCGTTGGATGCGGCTCCTCGAAGCCATGTTTCCCTCTTTTGTTGAGTACCTAGTTATCGGCACGTCGTTCGAGAAGAGAGAAATATCGGCTTTGCGTCTCAGAGTTTCTCAGACAGTCGAATCGACGAGTCCACGGAAAACGATAGTCGTTACCGGTGGTATCCATGCCAGAGAGTGGATATCGACTAGTACTGTAAATTATTTGGCTTGGTCGTTCATTATGTCCTTTGGAAAAGATGCCCAGATTACAAAGCTTCTTCAAGAGTTCGATATTGTCTTCGTGCCAACTATCAATCCCGACGGTATGGAATATTCATGGCAAGTAGATCGGCTCTGGAGGAAGTCAAGGCAACAAACAAATCTTCGCTACTGTTCAGGTCTCGATCTCGATCATACATTTGAGTACGGTTGGGATAGTACTCCGGCTCAGGCTGATCCTTGTTCGGATAATTATGGAGGCGAACAGCCTTTTCAGGCCGTGGAATCCATGCAGCTTGCGCAATGGGCCCGCAACGAAAGCTCAAACAATATTCAATTTATTGGGCTTATCGATTTACATTCGTACTCGCAACAGATTCTCTTTCCCTATTCTTTCTCATGCGAAGCCGCTCCGCCCAACATAGAGAACTTGGAGGAGGTGGCAGCTGGAATTGCCAAAGCCATTCGCACAGCAAACGGAGAGTTATACTCAGTTGCATCTGCCTGTGAAGGTGTCGTACCGGTGGGAACTGGTCCTGGACGTAATCTGTCTGTATCACGCATGGAATCAGGAGGTGGGTCTGCCATCGACTGGTTTTATCACGAAATGGGTGCTCACTTTAGCTACCAAATCAAACTACGCGACACCGGTAGTTATGGGTTCCTTTTGCCCGGGGAACAAATAGTGCCGACTGGCGAGGAAGTCTTCAGCGCCATGAAATTTTTCGGTGACTTTCTCTTAGGAAACAACGGCATAGAGAGACTATCGAGGAGTAAAGGGAAAATTCACAACGTTGGTTCGATGATTCTGCAAGAAGATACGGAAATTCCAGATCGCGAACTAAAGAGGCGATAGTATTGAGGATAACTGTCGCGACAAAGTTCAGATCATGAACGCCAGAACAATACCAGTCATTTAGTAAGCCACATCACATTGAAGTAGATAACAGCCCAGTACTTAGTACCCTGCATGTCAATCCAACCAGCCACTCATTTAATCTAGAATAATTTGAAAAGAAATGTAGAGAGTTTTGGGTTTTAAGACGAAGTTAGATAACGGAGAACCCAAAGCACTTGCTTTTAATATCGATGGCGTTAGCATTTTGCAATGTACTACGTGTTTATATAAGTTAAAAAAATCTATTATAAAAAAATAATTAAAAATATTTTCAAGGTATTATTACTTTTTTACGTTAAATATTTTAAATAAAAAGTAAAATACTTTTTAAAATTTAAAGGAATACTAAAAATAAGTACATTATTGTTATACACTAAAGCGTAACTAATTATAACTATAATAGTAGGGATAAATAATCTAATTATTTATTAGCTATAAATTTAAATAAAAGTATTACGCAACGAAGCGTAACTAATTATAACCGAAATAGTAAGAACAATTCTAACCTAAGAATTTAGCTAGAATTGAGTTAAACTATAGTAGGTAAAATTAGAACTAAAATAGTAAAATAGTTAGAAATTATTATTAAAGTATTATAAGTTATACTATACTTTATAGTAAATTTACTAGTAAATTAATATATAATTTATAATAGAATTATAAAAGAAATTAAAAAAGAATTCTATTTATAAATAAAGTATTTTGTTTTAAGAAAAAAAAAGTAAGTTTTAGTTTAGTAATACTATTAGTTCTTTATTTAATTTATATTTAATTTTAATTATAATCTTTTTACTTAATTATTATCATTTAAAAGACTATTATAATATTCTAAGACTTTTACTATATCATTATTTAAGATAACTAAATAAATTATTATTTTAAGATTTATAGTAAAGTAAAAGTATTATAAAAGAAATAAAAATAAAAAAATAAGTAGTTTAATAAAGAATTATATAAAACTTTTTATAAATTTGCCTTTACTACTATAGTAATGTAAAATTAACTTAGAATTACATTAAAGTTATAGAAAAATAATTATTATATTTACTTAATTTATACTTTAATAGTATACTATAGCTAGAATATAGGTATAGTAAATATAGTAATATTAATAAATATTAATATTAATAAGTATGGCCTTATATAAAGTATATACCACTTATTTATTAATTAAAAAGGCTTTATAATAAGTAGCTATAATAAATCTATACTATATATAGTATATAATTAAGTTCTAAATAATTTATAAACTAAATATAATAAATTAGCTAAACTAGTTTTAAATACTATATTAAAGAAAGTATAGTAAGTTATTTTTTATCTAAATAATATAGCTAAAATATATAGCTAATAAAGTATTTTAATACTTTTATTCTTTATTTTACTTTTTAACCCTTATTTAATAAACTAATTACTATAAATAATTTTAAAGAAATAATTAAATAAGTTATTAAAAAAGTACTTATAGCTAGTAATTGTAATGAATTCGAGCTAGTAGCTCGGTCCCTAAGAGGGGGCTGCGCTACGCTACAATAGGCCTAGGGCAGGTAAGTTATAGGCATAGCTTATATAATATAAGAACCTAGGTTATAGAGCTAGTAGCTTAGTCCTTAAAAGGGGGCTATACTAAGCTATAATAGGCCTAGGGTAGGTAAGTTATAGGTATAGCTTATATAATATAAGGACCTAGGTTATATCTTAAGTATATAACCTATAAATATATATATATATATAGTCTAAATAAAGAAAGAATTCTTTTTCTTTTTTCTTATAGTAATTAATTACTCTTACTGATAATAATAATAAGTAAGAATTCTTTAGAATTTTAATTAGTAATAAAAAATATAGTAAACCTAGAGAGTATATAAAAACTTTAATACCTATAAAAAAGAGTTATATAATAAAAGGCTTAGCTAAAGAATATATATCTCTATATAGCTATAGTAAATATAGTAGCTTATATTATTTTACCTAAAGTAATAGTAATAGGGGCTATATAAAATTACTCTTAGTATAAGCTACTTTTAATAGGTACCCTTTATAATAAAAATAAAGCCTTTTTTTAAGTATAATATAGCCTTATAGCCTATAAGTTAAATACTAACTTTAACTTTCTTAGTAATAATTATAATAAATAGTTTTTAATTTATTAAAACCTTAAACTAAAGATTTAAGCCTATATTATACCCTTCTTTAAGTTAGGTTATACCTTTATATATATACTATAGTACTTTCTTAGCTATTTTAATAAAATATTTATAAATTTTTACTAAAAAAAGTATATAGTTTTAGAGCTAAATTAACTTAAATAATATAATAATAAATAGTTTACTGACTTTTATATTTACTTTAAGTAAAAGTTAGTCTTAGCTAAAGAGATTAATTAGGTAAATATAATAAAGTTATTTAAGCTCTATATAGCACTAAATAAGTATATAAGAAACTATTATATAAAAAGAGATATTCTTTATAATAATTACTATAAAGTAATTAAATAATACTATAGTATTACTCTTAATATTAATTTCTACTAGCTAAAGAAGTATATTAAAATAAGGTATTAAGGTTATACTTTATAAAATAAAGATAGAAATATTACTATAATAAGTATAAATATAACTAGCTTTTTTTCTATAATTACTTAAAGAAAAAAGGGCTAAGAAAGTACTTTTAAAATAAAGAGTAAGGCTATAGTAAGGTAATAGTATATAGCTTAAATTATAAAAAAAGTATATTAGTAATATATAGTAAATAATATTTATTTTTACTATAATATAATAGACTATATAGTTTAGAGTTATAATATACTACCTTTACTTAAGCTAGGGAAATTAGTAAGTATATAAGTATATAAAGTATTTACTAAGGCCTTAAATAATAATAAGGCTACTTTAAGCTTAAAAAAAAATAAACTTACTACTTAAGGCTTAGTAATAAGAAAGTAAATAACTATAGCTTTTACTTTTTTTATAATTAAGGCTATATAAAATAAGCTTATAGTAATATAAAATATAATATAAAGAAACCTTTATTTCTTATTTTATTTCTTTATAATAGCTTTTCTTTTTTATAGGCTTAGGTTAATAGTAAATATAATAGCTTTATTATTATAAGTCAAAGTTATATATAAAGGCTTAGCCTTAAATATACCTAACTGTTACATCTAGTAATAGTGCATAATGTATTCGCTATCTAACGATGGATGCTCCTGCTACCTAAAATGTATGCGGTGGGGATCTCTGGCGGGATGCCTGAGATATGAGGCTAGATACAGGGCACCGCACTAATAAGGAAGACCTAAGGAGGTCTGCGGTGTGCAACACTAACTTCTATATATTAGAGGTATTACTATAGTAGTAGAAGTTTTATAAGAGCCCTAAGGCTTAACTATAAAGTAATTATAGATTTTATATTTAGTTTGTTTTTAGGTAAATATAAATAAATAAATATTTCTTATTATAGCTTATATAGTTCTAAGGTTATTTTATAACTATATCTTAGGCTCTCTATAGTTATTTAAAAATAGAATTATATTATATATAGTATAATAAGTTCTAGTAATAGGTTCTTAATTTAGGTTAGAAATAATAGCTTTAAATACTTAATAAATTAAATACTTAATAGTAGTAATATTAGGTTTAGTATATACTAGCCTTATATAGTAAGTAGCTAAAACCTATAAGAATTTCTCTTTAACAGTTATTAGCTTATAAGAAATTAATAAAATATTAATAATCTCTTTTAAACCTTTACTATTACTAAATAAGGAGGATATTTAGTTTTAACTATTAAAGAAGTTTTATAACTTTATAAACCTATTTAATAAGAAAAAGGCTACTACTTTTCCCCCCTATAAAGGCTATATAAACTATTATATTTAGCTATATAGAAACCTAAATAGCTCTATCCTAGAGCTTTTATAGGTACCTTTATATAATATACTTTATAAATAACTCTTAGAGATTTAAAAATAAGTAGTAAATTTAATAAATAAAGGCTAGATTTAAGCCTTATTTTTTTTATAATAATTTTTATACTTTTAGTAAAGAAACTAAAGAGTAGTTAGTATTTTTATATAAATTATTATATATTAAATAAAATTATAAACTAAAATAAGTACTTACTATTCTTAGTAAAGAAGACTTTATATTCCCTTACTAAGGCCTATTAATTTACTAAATAAAATATAAGGGCTATATTTTATAAGCTTAAAATAGTAAAGAAAAATAAGTATTTAACTATATTTTATATTTATTTTAGGCTTTTTAAGTAGCTTATTTACCTATTTAGCCTAGCTAAAGCACTAGCTATATTCTAGTAATATATTAATTATATACTTAAAAATATATTCAGTAATTATACTATAGCTTACCTAAATAATATTTTTATTTACTTAAGTAGTAGCTATTATAATTATACTTAATATACTTATAAAGTGCTCTAGTAATTATAAGTAATAGGTCTATATTTTAATATTAATAAGTATATATTTAGAGTTATAAAAGTAAATTACCTAGAATTTATTATTTAAATAGGGTATATAATTTACCTAAACCTAGAGAAAGTAGCTATTATATAGAATTAAAAGCCCCTAATATAAGTCTAAAGTATATATAATTTTCTAGGTTTTATAAACTTTTACTAAGAGTTTATTATAAACTTTTTAAATATAGCTAAATCTCTTTTAGCTTTTACTAAGAAAGGAGTTCTCATTATTTAGTTCCTTACATATTAATTAGTATTTTAAGCCCTTAAGAATACCTTTATTTTTTACTTAGTTTTAGTATAATAAAACCTAAATTAGGATATAATAATTAGGGCTAATTCTTTAGGGAATATATTAAAGAAATATCTTTTATAATATAACCTAGAGGGGGTACTATACCTAATAGCTTATTACTTTACTTATTTATTAATTATAAAGTAGAATTATATAATTTATAATAAGAAGCTCTTAGTAATTATTACTTACCTAAGAGTATAATTACTAAAGCTTTAAAATATAGCTTATTTCTTTATAATTCTAACTAATTATAAAAACCTAAAATATTTTATAAGCCCTTATATAATATTTAAATAATAAGTATAATAAATAAAGACCCTTATACTTTTTAATTTTTATCTTTAGTACTACTTAAGTATATAAGTATTTTAGCTAAATATATTATTTAAATAAGAGTAAAATAAGGGGTAAGTTATTTAAAAATAATATATAGTAATAACTTCTATAAGTTAGAAGTTTAAGTCTATAAGTTTAATAAAAATAACCAATTCTAGGCTTAAGGGGGGTACCTTAGAGGTTTACCTAACCTTTATAACTAAGGCTTTTTAAAGCTAAATAGTAATATTTACTAAAAAGTATTTATAAGAGCTTTAGAATTAAAGTATAGTAAAGAATTAATTATATAGTACTAAGGTTTAAGTGCTAAAGAATAATAACTAATATTTCCTACTAAAAATAGAAATAAAATAGTAAATTATAAATTATAGCCTTAGTACTTATAAATTATTATTATTTTATAAATAGCTATAAGTATTATAATTTAAGCCCTTAATAATATTACTTATTTACTAGGTCTATAAGTCCCCCTTATTAAGTTACTTAGAGAAAAACACTACTTTTTAAGCGCTATATTATAATTACTATTAAGAGAGTATATTAAGTAATATTATATATTACTTTTAGAATTATTACTACTTTATAAAATAAAAAAGCTACTTACTATAGTAAGGCTTACTAAGCCTTATACTAGCCTTAAATTAGTATTAATTATAAATCTTAGTAAACTTTATAATAAACTTACTAGCTAAAATAAAGGTAGTACTATATTACTTAATAGTTATTATTTATTATTTATTTAAGTATATTTAGTTAAAGGTAATAACTACTATAGCTATAAGAGCTTATACTTAAAGGTTTCTTAACTATTAGTAATAGTTCTATAGGTTTCTTAAGAGTATAATCTTTAACTAAAAATTAAATTAAATAAAGGGCTTTTAATTAGCTTTATACTTTTTAATAAAAATAAAGTAGCTATTATTTACTTTATATTACCTTTAAGTAAATAATAAAATAAAATAAGCTAATTAAAAGGTTTAGGTAGTATTATATATTATAGTAGAGTTCTTTTAATTTAACTAGCCCTCTTACCTTCTAGCTTATTAGTTAGCTTTAAATAATAAAATATCTATAGTAACTAATATTAATACTAACTTAGCGCTTTATAAATTTAATATAGACTTAGTTTAATATATAATAAACCTAATATAAAGCTAAATATTACTTAAGAGGTAAGTAGTTTAGTTTATAAAATACTTATAAAAAGAAACTTAACTTACTTAAATAGTAATTAACTTTATATAATAATAGTAATAAAATATAATAAACTACTTTTATTATTTAATAAAGAAATTCCTTATTAATAATAAGGTTTAGCTAAGCTTATAATATATTAAAATAAACTAGCTAAGTAAAAAGCTTAACTAAGTTATAGTAAAATATATTATTTTAGCTACTTTAATACCTTTAATAATATACTTAAATATACTTAAAGGTATTTATTTAGTTTTTTATATTAACTTACTAAAGTATATAATAAATAACCTACTTTTATTATAAATTTAGTTTAACTTTAAGCTAAACCCTTTAGTAATATAGCTAGGGAATAACCTAGCCTTTATAGAGTTTAAAATAAAGAAATTCCTAGTAGTAAAGAATATAAGAGAATAGAGTTAGTACTATAATATACTAATAAAGTAATTAAGTTATATATAATTAACTTAGAAACCTTTAAAGAGTATTATTAATACTAAAGCTTTAGCTAAATTTAAATTATATTAAAGTTATATAAAGTTATATAGTAAGCCTATAGCTTAATATATTAATTCTAATATATACTTATAGTAAGGCCTTAATAAACTCTAATAAATACTTATATAAAATTCTCTTTTTTTTATTACTTATTTCTTAAGCTTTATTTATTCTTTATTTTTATTCTCTAAGCCTTTTTTTTCTTTTCTTTATTTATAAGTATAAAATAATATTAAAGGGTATTAAAATAGTTTAGTATATCTAGGTTTATAAGCACTAGCCTTACTTTAAGTAAAAAAAGAGACTTTTATTTAATATATAAAATTAGCTTTAAGCTAATAAGGCTAAAAAGAAAAAGGCTAATTAAATAAAGCTTTATATAATTAAATAATTTAAATTATTAAAAGTTAGAAATAATAACTATAAAGTAAAATATAAGTAATAATTATACCTTAATAGTAATTAGGTTTATATAAAAATAGTACTATAATAATAAATGCTTTTATATCTATATCTTTAAAAAGAAAAATAAAAAATAGATATTTTTTTAACTATTTAAGAGTATAGACCCTTTTTATAATATTTAATTAAATAGTCTAACTATACTATACTAAGGTCTTACTCCTTTAGAAGCTATAATGCCTTCTTCTAAGTAACTGCAGACTATATTCCTTCTACTGTAACATAATGGAAAATAAAAAGTAGCTTATAAGCTCTTTTTAATAAGCTACATTTACTAATTAAGTTAGTAAGTTTATAAGGGAAAAAAGAAAATTTCTTTTTATAAGTATTTTAATTATAATAAACTATAAAAATAGATTATAGCTATTTATAGCTATAGTTTAATACTAAATATTATATTTTTATTAGTTTATTATAAAATTTAAATTATTTTTTTATACTATAAGTTATATAAAAGCTTTTATTTAAATTTATAGCTAATAAGTAACTATAGCTATTATATATATTATAGCTAAGCTAAGTATAGAGTATATAGAAATAATAGTAAACCTACTACTTCTAAGCTTATTACCCTTAGAAGTAGACCGCTATTTACTATCCCTAATTTTAAATAATATATTATTAATATAACTATATATAGGTTTTTCTTTTTATTCTAGGTTTTTTCTTATATAAATTAGGTATTAGGAGTTTAAGATATTGAGCTAGTTCTAGTATATCTAGTGTACTAATAATGAAAGACATATTTGCAATAGTATAAGTAGTCTTATTAATATATTAACATTATAACTAATAACATAGCTATAATATAATAAGTCTAGTATATAAAAGAGCAAAATTCGTTAATTTTTATTAGATATTAAGTTTTGCGTAATAGCTAAGTTCCTAACATTCCTACTTAGAAAAACTATATTAAGCAGCTTAATAATAATAATAAAATATCTTTTACTAAGATAATAACGTTATTAATAGAGAAGCTTATATTGTAACTAAGTTAGCTCTTTCCTTTCCTTTACTTTACTTTTCCTTTTAACTTTTACATCTGTTTAAGAAGATTTAGGTTTACTATACTAAAGGCCGAATTTAGAAGCTGTGGCTTCCATAACAAATTAGAGATAGATAGTGAGAGAAACGATCTTTTATCCCGGACCTCAACTACCTTAATCAGTGGACTGTCAAATTTCGACAAAGGTAGATAATGTATCACAATAGTGTACTTGAACTGCCTGTGACAGGACTGTTCTTTCATGTTAGACGACTTAATAATCACGGTTCAGTCCAATTCACCTGATCCATGACCTGCCCAGCCGAAGGGTGCATGAAACCGACTCTAAGACGTAATCGCAATGCCTGCAATCACAAGCCATTAGTATTAACACAAGTTCATCATATGAAAAAGGAAACAATTCGTAAGGGCACTAGGTCATAGAAAAAATCAAGAACAAGGACTTGGCCTTTTTTGGTCGAGTGTGGAGAAATCAGACGGGGATGGGCGCTTCTCTTACCCCTTTACATCCAGAAACCCGCATCATCTGAGTAGCCTCTGCTTGGGGACCCAAATTCATAGACGAAATACTGAGCAGTTGAAGCTTTTGAGTCTTTGGAACTGCTGCCTGCAGTCCAACATTGGAAAAGGTTAGAGATGGAGATGTGTTACGAAACTTCGCTACTGCCTGAACAATGCCATGTGTGTTCCGATGAACTTGTATTGTAAGCTCCAAATCATTTGCATTGTAGCATTGGTGGGATGCTCCGACTTCAGCGATTTGAGGTCCCATCGACTCCGGATTGATTATGTCCACAGACGAACAGGATGTCGGAGGATGAGAAGCTTGAGCCGTGACGGAATCGAACAGACCCATGACAGAAGACATGTTCGCTTGTTGGGCATGTGGCGATCTTGCTCCTTCATCGCCGAGAATATCTGCCAGCAAGTTCGACTCTGTATTTTTTGTGGTAGTAATCGACGCTGATGTCGGTGCATCCATGAGATCAAGTAGGTCTTGTTCGGTGGGTTTTATGACCTTGGATTTCCGGCTCGCCGTCTTGGACTTTTTGCTTGGCGGCGGTCCAAGCACACGAGAAGATTCTTTGATTTGGGGTGGTGGCATTTTTTCCAAAACACCGCACCGAATATTACCGAATGAGAAAAGATTGCTATACTCAACTGCTCTTTGCTGCACTTCCACGTCAAGGCTGGTTTGGTGATTTTGTAAAATGCGCCTTATCCTTTCCACCTGTAATGCGTCTGAAAAACGAGTAGTAAGCTTCATCAAAGCGGTGATGATATATTCCGTGGAAACTTGATTCGCATAGCTGCTGTTCAAGATCATCGCTAACGAGTCCACGATATCACACTCGCGAATTTCGCCGATGCGTTCCTCCCCGTCGCCAATGGCACCGTCTAGGAGAGAATCTGCGTATTCCCCGACACACCAAGCACCTGCCTGTGTAAGACTCTCCTGTGTAATATCTTTCTTGAGATTGATGTACAGCTTTCGCACAGCATAACTTTGAAGTTCTGGGTTGCTAGCTATTAGGCGAACGAAGGATGAAAGAATTTGTTCCTTCACGTGGTTGCCCGCCAAAGTCAGGACTCGTAGCATTGTATCAAAATGCCATCTCTTGTTCGGTGCAAATTTATCGGCAGCAATACCAATTTGACTTGTCATTGTTGGCTTGAATTCGTTATCCGCAACTTCCAAAAAGGCCAGAAGCTCTCGAATAAGAACGCGGACGTTACTTTCATTAATAAGAGTAAAACTGAGATCAAGTGCACGCCTTCTGATGCTGATATCAGGATCTCTTAGGCATTCTAATATCGTATTTCGATGTCTTTGAACCGCGTTCGGTTCAATGGCAACTACTCTGATCAGAGTATTGAGGGCAACATATCGGATGTTGTTGTCGCGATTTGTGAGAAATTTGCCGAGAATATTTACGCCAAGTACTCTAAGACCGGAGTCTGCTTCAATATCCAGAATAGTGCGGACGGCCTCATATAGAATGGAATTTCCAACATTTTTTGATGAATCTGTGTTGGTTGCGACCTGCGCTAAGATATCATTGATCTGTTCGCTGATATTCAAGTCCCCAACGGCAAGCACCCTTAGCAGTCGAAGAATTTTGACTTGGAGGAATGGATCTGTAATTCCCGTAACATCATGTTCCGGAGCATAACCAGACGTTGAAAGACCTTTCAAGGTCTTTACAAGACCAGGTGTGTATGATCTGAATTTTTCCACGACACCCTCTTCGCCTCCTTCTTCTTCATCAGCCTCGCATAAGCTAGTGACTAGGGTCAGGCCGCAAAGGAGGACACCGTGATTTCGGTCTGCCAAGAGATGTGTAGCTTTCTCTAGAAAGTGTTCTTGTAAATCGGGCACCTTTCGGCAGATACGCATCGCACAAAGCGCTGCTTTCCGTCTGATATATGGGTTGGATGTTGCAACGAGGGCCTCGATCTCGGGAAACAAGTCTCTTGACATTTCAATCGAGGCGATATTGCCTAATGTGCAGAGGGCAAGTCCAACAATGTACTGGTTTGAGTTGCCCAGGTCACTAGGCAAGTCAGTGTCTTGTTGACAAAAGCTTCACGTTTGTGCAACGTCTGAAAACTTGTCCCTGAATTAAACATACTTTTTCAAAGAATTGGTGACTAATGTCAGAACTTCTTGGTTCTCATCTAAAAGCAAGCTTGTTGCGAGATGACCAAGACGCTTATCTGCAAATCGAGGAGACGCCAATAGTTTCAAGCACTCAATTTGGCCGAAATGGGTTCTTTCACCGAGAGTAAAAAGGTAAAGCAGTTTCGCGACATTGTTACGGCTAACTTGCAAAGTTAGTAGCTTGTATCTCCTTAAAGAGTTGTCCAACGATCTTGAGGGATGCCACACACCGAACACCATGGTCATGGCTTTCCTCTCGAAAGCTTGCTCGTATGGCTGCGCTCTCTTTTTGAATCACAGCTCGCTCGTCTGCAATGGTCTTGGCCGCGCGAACATTACGAATAAACTGCTTTACTACAAATCGGTTACTATGCTTCATCTTACACATTGAATTTTGAAGAACCTTACACGAGCTCATGGTAGAAAGGCCTGACCAAACTAGGCTGTTGAAGTTCAAGCAGACTAGTAAGTCTAATATTAGGAAGACGACCGGGAGTCGGTTAATTAAGTTTCGGAATCAAATATCAGTGAAACCCCGTGTTGATGGTGGGCGAAGCGATAACACTGGATGAGCAGAAGTGTTAAAGTCGCGGAGTGCGCGCGTGCATTATTGCTTACCGACTCAAGTAGGAGGTTTTTCGACGCTACCTAAAGGCGGGGTGCCGTTCACAGCTTAGCTCTTGCCTACTCATGTCAAAGCTCATTCATATACGCCGGAGTTATATAAACCCGCGATTCTTTGAAATACCACACTGCTTTATTCTATAAGTATTGTTCTTATGATATAGTTTAGAAAGTAAATTACATAATCAACTAGTAGAATATTTAATAATAATAATAATAATAATAATAATAATAATAATAATAATAATAATAATAATAATAATAATAATAATAATAATAATAATAATAATAATAATAATAATAAT
>SRPZ01000172.1:0-64091 GCA_018360255.1 Claviceps maximensis
GTCGTTGAACGGTTTTAATAAATTTTATTTTATTAAACTTCGCTGCAAGTTGTTTATTTTCTAATAAGGTTTCTTGCAATTTATCCAATTTACAATCAATATAAAAAAAAAAAAGAGCTCGTCGGAAACTGCACAGGGCGAGAAGAAAGCTGCGACGAACCTGCTGCTGTCCATCCATGGCCATGGAGGACTTGGCCCGTCGAGCAGCCACGACAGGCCGGGCGATGCCACGAAGGGCGCGCGAGGTGCCGCGCAGACCGGACAGAGACATGGCGAAGTCGGCGGCGAGGAACCGGTTCTGGTGAATCTACTCTGCGTGCTGCAAGCGCGGTGTCTGGCTTGGTCTGAGGGAGGCCGGGGGGGGGAGGGAGAGAAAGAGAGAGATGGGCGCAACGGGCACGTAGTGGCGAGAGAGAAAAGACGAGGGACGACGAGGCGACGCAGTTTTTTGCCAGTTTGTCAGTTCTTGTGTTTGTCTGCTTGGCCCAGATGGCGGAGGCAGGATCCGGGACGGGCGCAATCACAATCAATCAATCCAGCATGGAATGCGAAATGCGACCAAAAGCCGTGGCCCGTTGGCGGCGGCGTGGGCGTCGATTTGTCAATGGAAATCCCCCAAATAAATTGATCAGATCAGATGAGCTCCCGGCCGTCGGTACCCGCCCCATTCATCCATCCGTCCATCCATCCATCCCCGCCACCACCAGAACACAGACAGACGGACGCATTTCCGCACAAACACTGCGCAGGATCTGGACGCCGGGGTTTTGCCTCCTGCGTCTTGACTAATCTCATTAGCCAGAACACGGCAGTGCATTGACTGCGGTGATGGGCATGGCATGGCATTGTATTGCAAAAGCAGCTGCCATTGCGCTTGAGTAATGGCGACGGGCCGAGTGGAAAATGGAAAAGAAGGGTAGTGCGAAGCAGAAGTACATGCTACATAGTATTGCATGATGTATTCTCCTTGTCCATGCAAACTCCATGCAAACTCCATGCAAACTCCATCCAACTCCATCCAACTCTATCCAAGACGACATCACAACCGCCTATCTTATATTATAAGCGACTTCTTTTTTTCCTATTTTTTCTTTTAAAAAAAGACAAAACAAAACCATTAATATTATCAACATGTAATGACGGCACCTCGACCACGCGGGTTAAAAAGCTGCCCATGTGTCCCAGTTGTCTTACGGGGCCCGCCCCCACCGCCCCGCCACGATCCCCACTCTCACTATCTGCCCCACAAACTCGCCACTCATCTCCTCACGTTATCAGCAAGAATATGTGCGTGCATGACGAGAACGTGCATGGTACCAGGCCATTGGTTTTTTTTTTTTTTTTTTTTTTTTCATGTCATGACATGTCAGCGCTCCAGACGGTAAAATAACTTGATGCCTTTTTTCTTTTTCTTTTCTTTTTCTTTTCTTTTTCTATTTTCTTGTTTCTCTCTTTCTTCTTTTTTCTTTCTTTCTTTCTTTTTAAAAAATAAATAAACAAATAAAATACATAAAAAACCCCCAGAGAAAATGCAATCAACCTACTTTTTCAAAATTCGTTCCAAACCCTCAACATCAGGTAGCTTCCCTCAGAGACCCCGTAAAGCATCGTTTTCTCCGTCCCTAGTTCGCGCGGCCGTAGGTCTGGGCATGTAGTGCACTCTTACATGCAGGGTGGCGGGTGTATTTTTCGTCATCGTCATGGATCATGTCTGCACTTGGTGCTGCTCCGCATCCTACCGAACGAGAAGTGCATCACCTGGAAAGGGCAAGGAAGGTAACAAAATTGTCTAGAAATATAGGAACTGATGTGTGCCTTTTGATCGTGCATCATGATCATCCGTTGCGAAACGTGCAACGGCTTCTTTACGCTTCCACTCGATCATCGTACAGAAATTTCATATTGGACTACCTGCCCTTATTCGACATCTTATATTCCCTCTCGCTCGCTGTTCAATTCCTTGTCACTGGAGCGGCCAGACTTCAGTCACGACAAGCGTCACGACATCATCATCCCCACAAGTCTTGCTTTGATGCTCTGGCATGTCCGTGACACTTGTTTTTCATACACAATCGTCATGTCCGTTTTTTTAATATTCTCTTCAATGCTACATGCGAGAAGCCCCGCCGGTACGACTGTAGAAAAACCAGAAGGGGCGTAAGAAAAGGAGAACCCAACCCGTAGACTCCGAATGCAGAGCAGCATCCCTCTCAAGACCGAAACAATACCATCATCATTACAGTCTATCGGCTTTACTCCTCCTCCGCCAACATGGCATTTCTCTTGGCGGCCACTCTCTCCAACTTGCGCTCGCGGGCGGCCTTGGTCTTGGCACGCTTGGCGTCCATCTCGTCCTTGATGGCCTGCTCACGGGCCTTCTCTGCCTTGGCCCGGTGGATCTGTGAATAAACGTATTAGATTTTCTGTTTTTGCAGGCCTGAAGCAATCGAGAATCGTCCATGGTGTCGGTCAGGACGCCAACTGAGGAACAAAAAAGAGCAAGCCTTCGAAATCAGGCCATTTTGTATTCCCATTTCGTGCTGGCTGTTCTAGATACCTCCACTCTCTGACCGACCATGGCAACGCGTAGGGACGCTTGTGCATATCAGGATTTGGAAGGAATAAAACGTACGTGCTCAACCAGGGCGCGCTTGTGCTTGAAGGTGTTACCCTTGCTCAGGTGGTACAGCTCGTGGTAAAGGTGCTTGTCGATCTTGCCAGAGGCACGGTACTTGACCAAAAGACGGCGGAGGACACGCATCCGGCGCATCCAGAGGACCTGGCTGGGCATACGGGCGTCGGCAGTACCCTTTCTCTTACCGTAGCCACGGTGGCGACCCTCCCTTCGGGCAAGATTCAGCTCGCGGGCACGGCTTCGCGAGTGCATGGTGACGGGCTTTCGGATGATGAGGCCATCGGCGACCAGCTTTCGGACGGTCTGGCGAGAGTTGGCGTTTGAGATCTCGCTCTGCTCGTTGGGGTCCAGCCAAATCTTGCGCTTGCCGCAGCCAATGACCGACGCGGCAAGGCGCTTCTGAGTTCGCAGGTTGACCCTATTTGAAGACAAAAAAAAAAAGAGAAAAGAAAAGACCATCACGTTAGCCAGCTGGTTTCCCTCGGAAAAATCTCTCCTGAAAAATGAGAATGCTCCCGAGCGCAGGGACCGATGAATGGCGACTTTTGCGTTTTCCTTGGTGTCTTTCTCAGCGGGCTTGCATGCTTCCTGAATTCGGTTTGAAAATTCCCATTGCGAGCATTGCGTTTCAGAGGAAACGCATATGCCTCGTCGTGCAAATCCTCCCTTCCATCACCCGTCCGTCCTCTCTTTCCACCCATCAATCGTCCCGCATGCAAGCCGCCCTACTCATCCTCAAACCACGCTTATTCAATCGGTATATCGCTTCGTCTTTTGGTGCATCTCGTCTTCCAGGACGTGGCTGGTTAACTTACATCTTGATTGTCGTTGGGTGTGATGGCCGGTCCTCGATGGGTGGGTGTGAGGGTTGGTATACAGAGGGCTGAGAGGGGTTTCGACGGCCAGAAATTTGTCGGGCACGCACAATCCCGCTTCTGAGTTTGTGGGTTCACGTGCACTCGGCCCAGGCATTCGGCGCTAAGCGAGGGCTCTCATGCGTCAGTCAAAGCGACAAACGAGGGGCGAAAAAAAATGGAGCTAAAGTCACGTGTCGGATATGAGTGCTCACTCCGGCAGTCAGGAGAAGTTCAATATGTGGAAATCAGTCATCAATTAGAGACCAGCAGTAATTAGGAAGTATTAAATGGCACCCTTCTTTTGATCATGCGGCACCCCTTGTTGTGGCTAGACAGGCGACCTGACCGGCATCGGTCCTAAAACATAGCGAAAAACGCGGCGAAAAATGCAGCCAAAAATGCAGTGAAAAATACAACAAAAGATACAGCAAAAAATACAGTAAAGAAGAGGTTTTATTAGAGGTTTGCCAGTATTGCTGTGTTTGCCACAGCTGTGCCACAGCAGGGGTCAAAGAAGGGTGCCATTAAATAGTTCCCAGTAATAATATTGCCAGATATCATCTTGGTAAAGGCGGGCCGTTTCAAGCCCGAGTTAGTCAGTATTGCCAACGGTTCGTCGAGTCTCAAGTCATTCAAGAAGCCATTTCTGGTCTATGGTGTAAAAAGAAATGAATAAAAAAAACAAATAAATAAGTAGTTGGTATATCGGCCTTTCATTCAATTATTTCTACACGCATCCCTATGCTCATGAGAATGTTTCGCTGGCAAATTCGAGTTTCCCGACGCTCCAAATCTCGTGTTCATCCTCTTGCTCGTCATTGGAAAGACCCAAGCCTCCTTGGCCTCCTTCCGCCTCTCTCCTTTCTCTGGCCTGAGCCCCTAGCCTTGTCGCCACTCTCTTGAAGTAGTCCGTCATACTTCGCTTCGTGTTGGCGGGTAGGTCGGCTCCAGCGCCAGCCATGAAATTATCAAAGACCCTATTCTCTTCCTCAACGACACTAAACAGCTCAACAAAGGCGGCTTCGGCAGCAAGCTTCACTGGGATGACAAGATCCCTTACACTTGCGAATACGGGGCCCGCTAGGAGGGGAACATGAGGTCGAACTAGTTCCATATTGGTGCGGCTCAAAGTCCGTAGGACTACCAATGCGAGCCGTCTCGAGTCGGTGGGCTTTCCTGGTTGGATCGTGTCCGCCAGTGACTCGAAAATTTTCTTTACACTGTCGAAGCTCTTAGGAGGAGCCGTCAACAGAACCTTTCCTGTTGCTAGAATGCAGTTATCGGCCACAAAAGTCTGAGTTCCGCATTAGCATACGCAGGGCCATGGTGGGCTAGTTTGGGAAAAAAAAAGAAAAAAAAAAAAGAGAGAGAGAGAGAGAGAGAGAGAGAGAGAGAGAGAGAGAGAGAGAGAGACAGAGAGAGAGACATACACTCTTGTTTGTGATGCCTTGACATAGCAAATCGGGAAGGTCATCTGCCGCAGCACTATGCAATAGCATATCCGGTGATTCGACGAGCACCGCGTTCAATGCCAGAATAGAGGATTTACTGAACTGAGGTGTAACAATACGATTTCTGAGCAAAGATGTAGCAGCTTCCTCCGGGACATTTTTTATCAAGGCACCCAAAAGTTTGGCGTTGGTAATAGTCATGGTCTCGTCGCGCTCATCAGTCTCCATATCAATGAGAGACAAGACAGCATTTCGTGAGGACTCGCCCATGTTCGCACCTGCTCGACTGATGACCTCGTAGAGAGCTTTCAGCATCGCCGTCTTCACACCAGCGTCGGCAGTCTTTGATCCAGTGACAAGTTCAGCAATCAATGGATCGACGCGAGGGGTATATTTGATCAGAGTACCCAATGCCTTGGCAGCTCTGCTTCGCAGCACGTCGCTCGAAGTATCCGCCAAGGATTTGGCAAAAGTTCGCTGAAGCTGAGGGAGGAATGGCTTGAGCGCGATGGGCATCTTGTCCAAAAGGTTGTTCAGTGTTAACAAGATAGCTGATTTCACCTCCGTAGCACGCTCCGATACGACACGAATGAGAGGACCAGTGATTTGAGTGACGAATGGCTTAAGTGATGCTTCACTTGTCCTGTCAACTATGTCCGAAATACCCAAGGCAGCCTGTACTCTCTGTTCTGCAGTACCGTTCATCAAACCTTGAAGGAAGATGGGGAGAATCGCGTTAATTCCCTTTGGTAGTTCAAAGCCACGCAGATTCGCTCCGGCAACTCCCACACGAAGAAGAGTTTGCCTCGTCGACACGACAAGGGCTTCCATCTCTTCCTTCCTGAGCTTCTTTGTGAATTCGTTGAGGGCCGCCCAGCTGGTCTTGATTACATCCGAGTCGCTGTCATCGAATAAGTTCAGCAACGAACGGATGATGTCCTGGTTGTATCGTGAGTAATCTACAGCTGACGCGGCGAAGAAACTGGTAATGTGACGGGCAGTAGCGGCCCGGCGGCGATGATCTTCGTGTTTAAGAAGTCCCAGGAGCACATTCATCACGGTGTTCAAGCCATCGTATTCGTCGATTGATTGAATGACGGTGTCGAACGAGTTCTCCAGATCCGCTCGGAGATCTTCGTCACTACAAGTGATCTCATTCTCCATGAGAGAGTTGATGATGCCTGGTAGGCGACGGTTCATAGCCGCGCCCGCAACCTTTGACAGAGAGGCCAGTGCTTTGGCATCGAAAGCGGAGATAGGCGGCTTGGTGAGAGTCGGAATCAGGTTAGGCAAAATAATGTTGGAGCGAGTGGTCTCGGTAAGGAGCGTTAGCAGAGCAGATAACGCATTTTCAGCCTCGTTCTCGGAACGAAGGAGATTGAGAAGGAATGGTAGGACTTGATCGACGGCTCTCTTGCCCAGAATCTGCTGCAGCGAGTCGAACGCCTCCGCAGCGGCTTCTCGGACCTCCTCATCCGAGTCTGTCAATGCCGTTCGGACGACAGAAATAAGTGTCTTTTCATGATCTTCCAGAGCCTCAGGAGACGCGGACGATATGAGCTCCCGGAGAGCCAGGCATATGCCTTGCTTGGCATCCGAATCGGTCGACGTCTGCAAACCTTCCTCCAGCGTGGGAAGCAAACTTGAAAGCACTCCGTCTCCGGCCTTGCGGATGAGTTCTCCGAGAGCATTGCTGGCAATGACCTTGTGCTCCATATTGGAACTCCCCAATCGCCGAATCAAGAGCTGAGTGAGAGTAGGAACCAGTTCCTTCAGAATTCGAGGACTGTGGACAAGCACCTTCCAGACAGCAACGGCTGCAGCACGCACAGCTCCCGCCGTATCACAGCGACAGACGTACAATGCTGACAAAATCTTGTTTCGCTTCTGCTCGCCCAGGACTTCCTTGAGAGACGCGCCAGCTTCCTTGGCAGCCTCCTCGTCTGCCTCCTCGTCCTCGCCATCAGCATTGGCCTTGACGCCCGTGAGGTTAAACAACAAGTCTCCAACAAGCTCAACAGAGCTGAGACGAATCCTGTAGCTGTCATCTGCCAAACCGCGTTCAAGCTCAGGCAATAGTAGATCGACAGCCCGCACGGCAAAGTTCTTGACAAGCAATCTTCCAGCCCGAAGTGCCGTTTCTCGAATCGACTCAACGTCGTCAGCCAATCCTGCTAAAATAGGAGGCACGATACGGCCAAGATAATTGGAGAAACTGTTGCCAAAACACACGGGAAGGAAGATAAACAGTGACATGAACCCTTCCCGAACAGCTGGCTTGGACGACTCGACATTTTGCAAAACAGTCGGTAGCGTTTCCTCTAGTCTGGCTGTTCCCAATCCAGCGAGAACCTCGCTAAGAGCCTGGGCAGATCCCAGACGATCTCCAGCACCCGTGTCGGACTTCAGCGTTTGCATCAAACCAGGAATGAGATCGGGCATGGCGTCCTCGCCCAACTTCTCCACAAGAGACCCTAGGGCTCTTGATGCCGTGGCACGAGTGGTAGGGACGGGATCCACGGCGGCTACCTTGAGGCCAGCAATGAGGATCGGAAGATGGGTGATGATATCCTTCTTCTCTGTCAAGTGGGCCAAACTGCCAATGACTTGAGCAGCCTTTCGTTTGGTATTGGAACGATCGTCCAGACCACGCTGCAGAATTCGTGTGACGAGAGCCAGAGACGGTGCGTCGAGGTAATGGACGAATTGTACCTTGATCAGAGAATCCAAGGCCTCGTCTGTGTATTTGGTAGGGTCGCTGAGAGCTTTGAGAAGAACACTGACCAGACTCTTTATTTCAGGATTGTTGATGACCTCACCGAAGCGCTTCAGACTTCGATTTGCCGCGGCCCGAACTTCCTTGTGACTATCATTCAAAACTCCAGTCAAGGGAGGAATGATGTCGGGCAGGCTGTCAGCTAGCTGATTGGGATCCAAGTACGCCATCGCACCGAGCAAGTCGCAGGCACCGCGCTTACTGCGCCACTGCTGGTCATCCAACCCATTGAGGAGGGTCGGCATGATTTGCTTCACGCCGTAAGAACTTAATTGACCAAAACAAGCTTTTGCAGCGGCAAGACAAGCGTCCCGAACATCACCATTAGTATCGCCGAACCCATTCAACAGTTGAGGGACAATTTGGAGCACGTATGGCTCGAAGAGGCGGCCAAGCACGGTTGATAGAAGTTCGAATGCTAATAAAGCAGCTTCGCGCTGATGCGCATCCTTCTTGTTGTCCATGGAGCTTTTGAGAGTGGACAGAATGCGATATTCGCGGAGTGACGCGATGCCTCTCCCGAGAACTAAACCTGCCAGCCCGTAGGCGGCTCCGCGTTGGCTAGCATACTTCTTAGAGTTGAGCAATTCTTCCAATACCTGGTCGAAGTATTTGGACGACTTGTCTGAGCAAACTCTGACAAGAGGCGGCAGACACTCCGCAATGGCAAACTGCACGGTCTCGGATGGGGTGCTTAGGGTGATAAGAAGGCGTTCGATGACAATAGGGATTTTAGAGTCTCCTGGAGCAAGATGTCGAGCCAGGGCACCGTACATGATGATAACAGCTTCGTTGACACGATCGGCAGCAGTACTATTCTTGTCCGGCTGCTCCAACGTTTTTTCAAACTTGTTCATCAGGGCGTCAATCATATTCTTGCCATGAGTTTCGGTCGCTGCGATTGCGGCATCCAGCATCTCTCTTCTAACATGATCACTCTTGTCTCCCAGAGGTCCGCACTCGATAAGGAAGTTGAAAAGCTCAACGATTTGCTTACTGTTCAGAACTGGAGCGAGTTCCTTGAAAGCCGATGCGATGCCTTGACGTGCTTCCCAAGGATCGGACAAGTCCATCTTCTTTGGCATCCCAAATTCATCCAGCTGCTGGATCTTGGGTTTCGCCAGTTCGGCATACATGGATTGCAACTTGGGAATAACGTCGGTCAATGTATCATTGTGCTTTTGAACAGCTTCTGCCAGGGAGCGAGCGGCTGCTCTTCGAAGTTGAGCATCTTTGCTCTCCAAGTATGGTAGCATTCTCATAGAAACCGCAGCGTCCACAGTGAACGCGCTTTCTTCCCAAATTTCTGCCCCAAGGTCGCGGTTCTCTTGTTCATCATCATGACAAGCCAGCCAGATCTCGTCCGAATAGCCAAGCTCAGTCATGTCGACCTCGGAGCTTATTGACTGAAGAACGGTTGATCTGACACTGGACTGTGGTACTATGGCGCCCTTTGCAAGCAGTCGCATCTCAGCTTGGGTCATGTTGGGGGCAATGCAACGGCAGGTGTCAGAGAAACAGTCTTTGATCAGCTTGTAATGCTGAGTATATTGTTGTAAAGATTCAATGAGGATAGTGAGAAGCTCTTCTCGCGGCACGGCTTCGTCGGCGCAAACGTCAGTATGGAAAGAGAGGAATTCCACGGCTAAGACCAGTTGCGCATCTCTGTCATCAGAATCTTCTCCAACACCACCCTTTCGTAGCACGTCCAGCAGAAGAGGCAGGATATAAATTAACGAAACAGCATCAAACGGACGTTGTTCGCCAGCGAAGCGCAGACGGTACAGAACCCGGGTAACGAGATCTTCCAGCTTTTCCTCATCCAGGTTCTCGGCTAGCGTAATGTTTCGGAGACGCAAGGTGGCGACACCTAGGAATTGACGAATTGGGCCCAAGCGTGATGATACCTTGTCTGAGCAGAGGGTATAGGCCAGCGGAGCAGTGTCACCGATAATGAGACCAGCACCGGCATCGATCACGGCTAGAATGAAACTCACAGCGGAACCTAGCCATAAGGTGGCATCAGTCGGTGGCCCAGTGGCCAGAGACTTGATAATGCCAACTCCACGCAGCAACTTGGCCTCAATTCGAAGAATTGAGTTTCTGATATCAGACTCCTTCCTGAGTTGGTCATTGACCTTGGATATCTCCTCAGCGGTCAGCTTCCGCTGCTGGCCTTTCTTTTGCTCAAGCTGACTCCTCAGCTCTTCCTCCCATTTCAAAATATCGTAGTCTTTGGTATTCTTATTCGGTGCACTATTCTGTGCCTTTTTAGCCAGAACGTCAACGAAACATGTTCCTTCCGGGGTTCGGTATATAGCAGCCTCGACGGGACCAATGTTCTGCAGTTGTTGAGGATCGAGATCGCGGCCGATGAGCTCAACAAGTCGTGGAATGACCACCTCAGGAGCAACAAAAGCCAATTCAGCCGCAGAATTATAAGCAGCTTGCTGGATTGTATCGACCTAGAAGGAAATGTTAGCATTGGAGGGGAGCCTGGTTACCTGAGTGTGGGTACAAACTTGCCTTCTGGTCAAAAGATGTCCTAGAGACGATTTCTCGCAGAAGTTGGTCCAAATGTTTTTTGGCGAGGGTGCCGGGGTCAACAGCCATTCGAAGACAAATATCTATCCAGCTTGAACGAGGAATAAGCTCTGGTCTGGATAAGACTAGGATAGAACAAGCCTGGGATTCCAGCACGTCAGAAGAAATGCTTCCGCCGAGGCTAGAAATCTCATGCGGATCTAAGCATATTGAGCGCAAAACATGTATGAGGTTGGAGTCAAGAATCTTGACATCTTTCTCTTTCGCATCATCGGATTTGAAATGATTCCACAGCCCACATATGATGATCTCGGATATGAGTTCCGGCTGCTTGACATACAGCCTTGACACGGACTGAACGGCTTCTTGCTGGGTCTTTGGAGTGACAGAGGAAGCACTTATGAGATAAATATATGCTTCTGCCCATGCCAGAGTTACGCCTGCATCCGAGTCTCTCTTGAGAGTCTGCGCTGCCGAGAATAATGCTTGAGAGAGCCATTGCAAATCTTCCTCGGCAGTGACTTTATTGTAAACACGATAGTTCAGCAGGAATGATTGCTTTGCTACCAAAGATAGTGCGTGGCTTGGAATGGACGCTTTGGCCAAGGCTGCGCTTGTAAGAGATTCGGGAAACTGTCGCATCATGGCCGGATACAACGCCGTCAGAACATAGGCACCAACGACGAGACCGTTCTGCGCAGCTGTAGCAGCATTAGAGACGACTTCTTGAAAGTTTGCAACCAGCTTGGGGGTAACTGCATCAGCGAAAGCTGTTAGGCCACTTGTTGTAGGAATGGCTTCACAAGATTGGAGAATGGCGCCGGTGCGAAGCAACCAAAGCCTTCTGGAAGCGGGCTTTTTATCCGCAAGACCTTTGGTAACCGCATCAACCACGGGCCTGGGAAGGTCTCCCCCTTCTTTCAATGTCATGATCGCGGCATGTGCAAGTGCTGAAGTCTCTGCAGCGAGGGCTGCTTCATTGCCCTCTTTCGCCGACACTGTTGACAGAGATGTCAAAACCTTTGTAGCACTCTGTGTCGAAAGCGGAGTGACTTGTAACATTTCAGAGTGCAGGATCTTCTGCTCAGCAGCTGGAAGTTTGCCCGTGGCTAGAGGCGTGGCAATTTCGTCCACAACGTGCTCTAGTACTTGCAGATTCGTGCACTTGACAACGATGGCACGGAATGCTGAAATAGCTCCGCTGCGGATTGTGGGGTTGCTAGATTTGATATTGGACAGGAGAGGCTTTAAAAGTTTGCTATGCAGAGTTCTCGATAGATCAAAGTCTGCCGGCAGCGATGACACGAACGGCTTCAAGACACCGGCAAGTACAACCTCTGGAGCTCGCAAGAGTCCCTTCTCAATGGCGGGAACTAAACTTGTTTCCACATCTTCAATAGTGGCAAAGTTATTGAAGAAATCAGCCAGCCCTGACGACACATGCTCCGGCAATGCATTTCGTGATCCGACGATCTCCCGGGAATAAAACTCATAGAATTTTGGCTTCAGCGCTTCCAGTAGTGGCGTCAAAGGTGCTTGGCGAGCGGAAACTCCGGCGATGACGCCAAGAATCACGGCATTTTTAGCTGTCGGCTGGGTACCCTTGTTCGTCAAGGTCGTCACTGCCCTTGAGAGACGTTGTTCTCGAGTGTCTGGTGATGAGAACAGCTTTCGAAATCCACGCCTCGTGACACCAATGGCCGAGCGGGCAAGTCCGCTTTTGCAGCCAGATGTTGAGCTCTTTTCCACCGCATCCGCACTGGCAAGTAGGATCTCGTTGCCAAGCTGTTCCCAAACCTCATGGCTCAGGTGTTGCATGAGTAGGCTGCACCACTCAGTCAAAACGAATGCGTTCGACTTTGCGATACCCGGCTTCTGTGTTTCGGCTCGCATAGACTTGACCAACGGAAATAAGGCCTCGGTGCTGGCACCGGCTTGGATCGCACTTATTATGCATTTTTGCACCGCAAGTCTCGACTGTCGGTCTCTGTACAACACATGGGTATCGAAAAGGAGTTTCAGGACGTCCGAGGTGGTCGGCTCGTCCAAGACTATTATACTTGTGGTTAGTTCGAAATTTGATTCACAAGTGACGAGAAGTTGAGAAACTAGCTCTACCTTTGCGTCGAATAGCTTCGTCAACGTGGTGTAGCCGATCTATCCGAGCGGAAGTGGATGACAACCTCAGCGCCTGCGCGGTAGCAACAAGATCGAGATCCGTCGACATGCTCGCTGCGCCATTGGCACCAGCCATCTCTTCAGACATGGCGAGAGGAAGGAAAGGATTTAATACGGCGACGAAATCATCGGGGGCCACGAAGAGCTATCGATCTTCACGTCGACCTGTTCCTGGCCAAGCAGACCTAGCAGATGACAACGAAAATACCCGAGCAGAAGGCCACAATGGAGGAGAAGGCCTGGTGGTAAAGGCGTTGAGGCGTGAGGGCGTGGAAATGTCGGGGCTAGGGGGTCGGCGATGTAGGCGCAATATGTCTCGAGGGCTTGACAGCTTAGGAGGGGGGGGGGAGAAAAAAAAATATAGCTTTTGCTACCGATTATTGAGGGTCTCTGGTGGCCGTACATGCACCAAGCATTATTCACAGCAAGCGGGTGGGACACACGCCAGCTTGGCCCAGCAGAGCCCACATGCACGTTGGAAGGCAGGCAGTGATATGGCAGCCCCGCCCCACCCCGCCTTGGCATCAACCGACCAGACGTTCGAGTCGAGTCGGGTCTTTTTTCAACTGAAATGATTGATGGATGGCAATCTGGTTCCGGTCCCCCACCGCCTGCTGGTCTTCCGACGTCCCGACTCCCCGACTTGCACTGCCCAGACCAGACCCCCAGGCCGTTGCTCCAAGCCGATATGAGTCACAACAAGCATTTCGCGTTAGTGCCAAGCAGGAAATAGGGCCCGAGGGCAGCGCGTGGTGCGGACAGGAAGAGTCAGGTCCAGTCTGGTCCATGGTCCTGTCTGGCCGGGGAGGTGTGGCTGGTGCGCCCAACGTCAGTGACGGTCTCGCGGTACAGTGCTGGTGCCAGTGCCAGTGCTAGTGGCCGTGCCAGTGCTAGTGGCCGTGCCAGTGCTGCCAGTACCCGCGCCAGTGCCCGTCCCAGCGCCGGCTCAGCCAGGCCGCCACTGATGAGAAGTGCTGGCCGGGCCCGTCTGGAGTCAGCGACCTGCCCCCGCCCTGCCCCCGTCCTGCCCTGCCCTGCTAGCCAGCACAGGCCCAGCCTTCCCGGTTCCTCGACCTGCCTACTGGCTGCCGGCACTGGCATCCCCGTGCACGCCGACAACAGACACCCGACGCCAGACACCCGACGCCAGACACCAGTTAGGACTGGCTTGGGTTTGGACCAACAAACGGTCGCGCTGGCTCATGTTCCCGCTCAGCCAGACCAGAGTCCTCAACGTCAAACACCATCAACCGCGTTCCGCATTGCCGTCGTTGCTTTGCTAACCCGCCCTCACACGTCCCCGGCCCGAGGGAATGGCCAAAAAGAAGAAGCCCGCCGCCAATCCGGCCCGTGGCTTTGCTACTACTTCCATCGCCTCCAAGCCGCGGCCTGAAGTCTCGGGGCCGGAGTCAAAGCCGTCGCCCCGAGTCTCCAAGACGGCTAACGGTGCCCCTCCATCGCTGGACAATGCCCCGCCATCCACCGATTCCGCACCTGGCGATGCTGCCGGCCAGCAAACCCGGCGGGAGCAGCCATTGAGCCCGGAGGAGTTTGAGAGGCAGCTGGAGGAATCCGAGCTCCAGCTCCTGGTCGAGAAACATGCCGTCAAGACGAAACGTGATGCGCAGAGGCAACGCACCCGCTTAGACACCGATCGCCGCCTCCTTCGTGGCCAGGCCGACACCGTCAACGCCCCCAAATGGTTGCCACCTGATATGATTGATTACATTCTCGATCTCATCAAGGCCGAAACTCGCTTCTCCGCCTCCAATGTGTCATCTGACCACGTTGGTTCAGGCAAATTGCCTTCGGAGGAGGACATGATCGTACGCCTATGGACACTCCGCCAGACCCTCTCTGCGGCCGGCTTCCCAGAGGCAAAGGTCGAGCCTGCTCTGAAACACATATTGGACATTGCGCCCAACGTATCTTCTGCCTCGAGAGACTCAATATGGGGCTTAGATGAAGCCCTGGACTGGCTGGCCCGAGAATGTTCCGCCCACGAACTGCCCCCCTATGAATCCAGGGGCAAACCTATGCTGAAAGGTAATCCAATTCGGACCGTGGCACTTGGCCATCTCGAACTCATCTGTCGCACAAGCTAATCGGTCTTGCTAGATACCCCAACGGATACGCCCAATGTTTCCCGTCCCAATACCCCCAAGCCATCATCGAACGCTGCCAAAAGCAAAGCCGCCGCGCGAGGAAATAAGTCTACAACAGGCAAGAAAAAACCGGTTGTTACCTACGATCTTGACATAGAACCCGATGACTTGGAGCCCGAATACGTCCTCGCGAAAGCGCAACTTCTCGAGCTCAATCGCAATAGCAAGACGAGTGATGCAAACGGTCCTGTGCAGATGGAAATCGCCAAACTCGAGGCCAAAATCTCAAAGATTGAAAATGATGTCTTGTTCGACAAATTCAGCGCCGAACAGAAATGGAAGTCTGAGCGCGTTGTTATTGAAAGGCAGTTCGCGGCCGCAAAGAAGGAAGCCCATGCCAGAACACGTGAAGAAAATGTGGCTGCAGGGGCAGAGGCTGAGGCCGAAACTCACCCCAAGTCTCAGGAAGACGATGTGAATGAAGAAGCCGAACGAATCGCCGCAGAGATCCTGTCCCAACAAAATGCCGACGACGACGACGACGACGATATCTTAGGCGGCCTCTTTGCATCGCTGCCTCAGAACGAAGTCGATCCAGACACTGGCGAGACCCGAACCGTCGTTAACTCTGTAGGCGGAACCAAGTTGCTTCTTCGCGACTTTGGCAAATGGACAGGGGTAAGTCCCAGGAGGGTACTAGAAGAAGCGTGCCGGTCGAGGTATGTTCATGTTATTCCCGTGCAAACACGCAAGAGCTTCCACACTAACCGCCCAATTATCAAGGGACGCTTCAGCCAAATTCAAATACACAGTTGTGTCCGAAGCTACGTTTGCAAGTCGTCACGCTCTCGAGATTGAGTGGAAGAAGGCACAGGAACCTCCACAACCTTTAGTATCCTCAGAAGTGACAGTCGTGGCCGATACTACGTATTTCAATTTTACCATGACTGGTGTAGCCACGTCTGATGCAAAGCAGTCCGAAGCTTACATCAGTACAACCGCGCTGTTCCTTATATTCAGTAATAGTCCAAAAGATGAAAAAGTGAACCTTCGCTTACCACCAGTATGGAAGGACTTTTGGGCCGAAATGGCGGAGACAAAGAAGAATCACCTGGACAGTCAGGATCGCGAGTCTGTTCGCTCACTGCGGACTTTGGTTCGACAAAGACAAGACCAAGAACTCGAAGACGGCGTCATCGCGTTCCGAGGCCGTGGTGGAAACAAGACATCGCTAGAAAATGCCGACAATGCATCACAGGATCGTTTGAAATCAAATGCTGCCAATGCCGAGGCACTACAGAGGATATGGACCGAAAAGTCCAGCACCAGAAACTTCCAATTCATGCTTCAATCCCGCATGCAGCTGCCCATGTGGCAGTTCCGGCCGCAAGTGTTGAAAGCTGTGGACGACAATCAAGTCGTGATTGTGTGCGGTGAAACAGGGTGCGGCAAGAGTACTCAAGTGCCTGCTTTCTTGTTGGAGCACGAACTGTTGCAGGGAAAACATTGCAAGATTTACTGCACGGAACCTCGCCGGATTTCAGCCATTTCTCTGGCAAAACGTGTCAGCGAGGAGCTCGGTGAAAACAAGGGCGACTTGGGAACAAATAGATCGCTCGTGGGCTACTCTATTCGACTCGAAGCCAACACTTCAAGAGAAACGCGATTAGTCTTTGCTACGACTGGTATCGTCATGCGTATGTTGGAAGGGTCCAACGACTTACGCGAAGTTACTCACTTGGTACTGGACGAGGTGCATGAACGGTCTATTGATAGCGATTTCCTTCTCATTGTTCTGAAAAAGCTTTTGATAAGGAGAAAAGACCTCAAAGTCGTTCTCATGTCTGCCACAGTTGATGCCGAGCGATTCTCCAACTACCTTGGGGGGGCCCCCATTCTCAACGTCCCAGGACGAACATTTCCCGTTGACGTGCGATATCTTGAAGACGCCGTTGAGTTAACTGGCTATCGACCGAGCGATTCACACGAGGAAAAAATGATCGATCTGGACGACGATGTGGCAGAGGGAGAAAGCAGTAGCAATGGCCAAAAGAGTGAAACGTCTTCGGGTCTTGGCGCGTATTCTGCTCAAACCAGAAACACCTTGGCCCAACTCGACGAATACCGGATTGACTTTGACCTCATCTTGCAATTGATGGTGCGAATAGCATCAGATGAGTCTCTCCTCTTCTACAGCAAGGCCATCCTCGTGTTCCTGCCGGGTATAGCGGAAATTCGCACCCTGAATGATATGCTCCTGGGAGATCCTCGTTTCGCCAGAGACTGGCTCGTGTATCCTCTGCATTCTTCCATCGCGACCGAAGACCAAGAATCAGCCTTTCTAGTCCCTCCTCAGGGAATGCGCAAGATTGTCTTGGCGACGAACATTGCCGAAACAGGCATCACTATTCCCGATGTCACCTGTGTAATCGACACCGGAAAGCACCGCGAAATGCGATTTGATGAAAAGAAACAGCTATCTCGGCTCATCGACACCTTTATTTCTCGCGCCAATGCAAAGCAAAGACGCGGCCGTGCCGGTCGCGTTCAAAATGGTCTTTGCTTCCATATGTTTACAAAGGACCGACATGACAACATCATGAGCGACCAACAGACGCCCGAGATGCTACGGCTTTCCCTCCAAGACTTGGCTATCCGCGTCAAGATCTGCAAGATTGGTGGCATAGAAGAGACTCTAAGCGACGCTCTTGATGCACCGTCTGCCAAGAACATCAGACGTGCCATTGATGCGCTGGTCGACGTTCGTGCCTTGACGTCAGCCGAGGAGCTCACACCTCTGGGACATCAACTGGCGAGATTACCGTTAGATGTCTTCCTGGGCAAACTCATTCTCTTTGGCACTATATTCAAGTGCCTTGACATGGCCATCACCGTTGCGGCAATCCTCTCATCCAAATCTCCCTTTTCTGCGCCCTTTGGTCAGCGCGCTCAGGCAGATAACGCAAGAATGTTATTTCGACGCGGCGAGTCGGATCTCCTTACTGTCTACAATGCCTACTCTGCTTGGAAACGGGTTTGTCAGGCCAACAGCGGTCCTGGCAGTGAATTTCAGTTCTGCCGCAAGAACTTTCTCAGCCAACAGACCCTAGCGAACATTGAAGATCTCAAAGGTCAGCTCCTCGTTTCCTTGGCAGATTCAGGATTCCTCTCTTTGACAGAGGAAGAGCGCCGCGCGCTATCCCGTCTTCGATTCGCCCAAGGTCGTCGACGACAACAAAACTTTTACGAAGTCCCCCGCCGCGTCAACATCAACTCTGACAATGACCTGATTTCTTCATCGGTAATTGCATGGAGTTTCTACCCCAAATTACTCGTGAGAGACACTCCCGGAGCAAAAGGCCTTCGAAACATTGGCAACAATCAATCCATCAGCTTGCACCCCACGTCCGTGAATAGAGGATTCCGAGACATCAAATGGTTGTCATACTACCACATTATGCAGTCCAAATCGTAAGTAATGGGCAACCCCTCTTCAGTCAAGCCCTTCTATCCTCTTGTTATCATCAACGCCCTCTCTTTTCCTTTACCGTCTCCGGTCAATCAAACCACTAACACTTAACATTAGCGTCTATCACGCCCACGAAACCACAGCCGTGGAACCCTTTGCCATTGCCCTCCTCTGTGGTGATGTTCGCTGTGATGTAAGTACCTCCTTGCACGAATCTTTAATTTCTTTTTCTTTTTCTTGCCCTCGACTGCTTTTTTCGTTGCCTCGCACTCACAGAACCCAATGTAGATGTTCTCCGGTGTCATCGTCTTGGACGGCAACAGAGGCCGCTTCGCCCTCCCCGACTGGAAAACCATGCTCGTCGTCAAAGTCCTGCGCACGCGCCTCCGCGAACTACTCACCCGTTCCTTCAAACAACCCGGGAAGCTGCCCACTGCCCAGCAGGAGAAGTGGCTGGAAGTATGGCAGAAGCTATTCACCCCCGACCAGGGCAGTCAAGGCGAGATGAGCGTTTCCGTTGCCGTGGGCAAGGCATAGTTACCAGTGCCCCGTTACAAACAAAGAGGAAAAAAAGAAAAATCATAAAAAAAGATGTAAAAAAAAAAGAAATCGATAAAATAAATTAGACAAAGAATAGAATAGATGTTGTACACATTCCATGTTTGCTTACGTGCGTGGTGTGGGTCGCGTAGGGCATGAGCAGGACGGCTTCGAGGAATGTAGACGAGCATGTGCAGGGAAGACATGTGTAGTGAAGAGATGCAGCGAACAAAATATACGCGGCGGGCATATGCTAACGGGAAATATAAACGAATGCATTACTGGTACGCATTTCTTCCTTTTTACCTCGTTCAAGTTCATTGTCTTGGTGCAGTTTCTCGCTCATGTTCATTATCTTGGTAGTGATCTTGATACAGTGTTCTGATTCCAATATACTACCTAGACTACCGCCCAAGTGAGTACCATAGCAAAGCGTCTAACTGCCAGGACTGCGCCGTCATCGTATTCGTGTACTGCATGTTGTTCGGACAGCAATCTCGTCCCATCAGGTAAAATTCGAATGACACGACTTTTTGCCATCTTGTATATTCCTGTTCTTTGTTTTCAACGAAGGAATCGACCGAGGGAAAACAACAATGACAAGACGACATGCCCACTTGCCGACTGACCGTGTGGACCCTCCTTTTTCAACCCGAGACAAAGACTCTCGTTAATCCTTGGGTTCTTCGTCCTTCCTACCCGCCAGAAACATGGCTTTGAAATCAGCATTACTTTTCGGTGCACTCGGTGTTTTCGTCTCGGTTGCTTCAGCCCCTGCAGATGAGGAAGAGGCGGCTTTTCTCAAGGCTGATCCCAGCACCATTTTCGGCCCGGATCTGCCTTTTGCAGACCGGTGAATTGTCCGCGGAGGAGGCATAAAGCCAGAGGGCTTCGGATTTGTCGTCTCGTGCTTCTGGTATTCATCCGTCTTCTCCTTTGTCGGAAAAGGTTCCTTAGTATCGGCTCGATGTTGCCGCAGTTCGTCGGGGGTCCCTGTGCGGAGCGTATGACCCTCATACTTCATGCTGTCTAGTTGAAGTGCTGCTTTGCCCGCGGTTGCTGCATCTGCGAATTCAATGATTGCTCCGCCGTGGCCCGGCTGATGGATGAGCTTGATGATAGATCCTAGCGGTTCGACAAGAGCCCTGACGCGAGCATCGTTGACGGTATCGGGGAGACCCATGACCGCAATGGTGCGAGCGGCGATCTCTGACGAGGATGGCTTGTCGGAGTGCTGCGTCGCTTTTCTAACTGCCTCGCCGTCTTCTCCGTCGCTGATCGGGCCGGGAGCTGGCGACGCGGAAAGACGCTGAAAGTCCGATGATTTCGCTGTGGGTTTCACCTTGCTTTCCTTGGAGACCTGTACCTTGAGGATCTGAGATCGGAACTTCGTATTGTTAAGCTCTTCGACAGCTTTGGAAGCCTGTTGCTTGGTTTCAAAGTCCAGGAAGGCGAAGCCACGATTTCGACCAGCCATGCTTTGGGGAATATTCACTCTCTGCACCTTTCCAAACTTGCCAAACACATCGAGAATCTCGGCCTCGGAAGCAGCTTTGTCCAAGTTACTAATGTGTACTTCACGCCCTTCAGCAACGGCACCTTCCCGGTTTTTCTTACGACTTGGGTTCGAGTATTTTGCAAGAAGCCTGAATTTCCCGTCCAGAAGCCTGCCCTCCTTGGCGACGGCTTTCGCGGATGCCTCTCTGTCGAGAAATGAGACATAGCAAAAGCGGCGGTGTGTGTTGACCTTCAAGCTGGGCCAACGTATGCTCAAGATCTGACCGCAGTCTTGGAACAGATCTTTTATGTACTTCTCGTCAGCAGCCGGGGGGTAGTTTGCGACATACACGGTCAGGTCATGGCCCGACTGTACGCTAATTTGCGATTCCCCAAAGTACTTGGCATCTCTGAGTAGAGCAGATTCCGCCTCTTCCGCCGAGCGAAATTCGATTAGTGCCGTTGTGGACTGATTTTCTTCGTCTTTATGGAAGGCTGTGATGTTGTTGATATGGCCATAAGGCCTAAAATATTTGCGCGTCTCCGTTTGCGTTGCCTCATAAGGCAGATTGGTGACGAGAATGGTTGAGTTTTCCCTGTCGCGTTTCGGTGAGTCGACCGCAGATATAGAATCAAGAGCTTCGTTGCCATTCCTACGACGCTTGCTGACGTTTTGCTCATCGACTTGTGGTGCATCCACAGGAGACTCCCGCTTCCTTTTCGAGCTGCTTGGCGAGGAACTCGCTTCCGCACCAGGCTGCTCTTGAGGCTGTACCTCGATTTCTGCCTCAGTCTGGGCATGGGTATGATCCTGGGCCTGAGCCTGAGCCTGAGCCTGAGCCTGAGCCTGGGCCTGGGCTTCATAGTAAGCAGCATATTGTGCGGCCTGTGCCTCCTCCTCCCGCTGCCGGCGACGTATCACGGCCTTCCGTGTATGATGCACAAACTCATCGGCCTGTCGTATCACTTCTGGCGTCTCATAAAGGCTGCAATGCTGTGAGTACACCTCGAGTACCCTCTCCGGCCAGTCGATGGACCTGCGTGTTGCAGCGGTACGTAGAGTTGCTGTGGCTGTTGAGGGAATGTTATGGCCGAGACTAGGGGGGTTTTCAGATGCGAAAATCAGCATTTCCCAAGTATATCTGTTGAACCAGAAATCGTAGCTGTCGGCGTAGATGGCGTTTCGTTCGAGCTTCTTCCAAAAAGACCTTGCCTCGTCGGGTGCCACTTTTGTTTCCGTCAAAAACTGTATATAGATTCTTTCTAAGCGGTATTTCGGATCACCCAGGAAGCCTTTCCCATACAATCTTTTCCCCGTCTTCTGGACTGAAGATATGGAAGAGTTAATGCCCCCTTCTATGGCGCTTAATGTACCGCTGTTGTTATCTTCGACACCAGTTCGTCGCAGATATGAGCACCAGGCGCTGTACACCTCGATGGTGCTCTCCATTCCATCTTTGCACAGTTGGTCATCGGCAATCGCGGCGTTTTTGATAGCTTCAACTTCGTCAAAGGGTAGTCCCGCCTCCTCCGCACATAGCAAGTATTTGCTCCAAATGCGTCCTGACAGTGGGCAATGCTGTACTGCTCTCCGACAGGCGTCGAGACCTTGCAGCACAGAAGATGGAGGATCGGAGGACGAACACAAAAACACAATGTATTCTTGCCATGCGTCCTCATCTGTCGCAAGTAAGCCTGTCAAAGCTCTATCGAACAAGCCGGAGCACAGACGTATGATAAGCTCGGTGTCTGGTTGTTTTCTCTTGGCTTCTCGCACCTCCCAGTCCATGTAATCTTTGAGTAAAGTCCTTTGCGTCTCGACATCACCATTGCGCTCCGCCTGCCTCAGTTTTAGCTCAAATGGCTCCCGCTTTTCGATGGCTCGTTTCGACTGCTGACCGCTGATTGTGATTTGTTGCATAGTTTCTTCCCACTCGTTTTGATTGTGCTCGGACAAAAAGCCGGAAAATGACTGCGAGGTTTCATCCCAGGTGAGGTGGGGAGTCGACAGCCGGTCGCGATAGAGTCGGCTTACTCTACTGAGAAGTTCGGGCGTCTGTTCTCTTCGAAAATTGTCCACCTCGACCGAAATCCAGCGGTTCCAAAGCTCATGGCTATCGCTCAAGCGATATTGTATGGCTTCGTAACCTTGTTGCCACAGATCCTGAACTGCATCGAAGGGGAAGAGCTCCTGACCCATAATCCGCTCGTCCTCTGACCAGCCAGCATCGTTCGAATTGCTATTTTCCCAGAGATTCTGGAAGAAGTTGCAATATGACAGCCACAGGCGCAGGCTACCAGGCTCCGCTCTCACGGCTTGTTGGTAGAGCTCGAGGACGGCGACGCGACGCTCGAGATCGGATGCGTTGCGCGTTGCTTCTTCGAGGTAGGCCGCCCAGCTACTTTCTCCCCGTGGGCTGGCCATCGTGTCCGACGCGCAGGCAGTCTCGCACAAAGGGAATCAGCGCGCCTTGCGGAGTCGCATCGCACAACTAAGGTGAGAGTGGAGGAGATGAACAGGCAGATGCGCGATGTTGAAAAGGCTCGAATGCCGGCAGCGTGCCTCAGGAAGTTGGTGGATTGGATTGTCAGCTGGTCGCTTGCCGAGAGAGCTGGGTGAGGATGACGGCACCTAACAGCTGCTGGGTTGACAGTGCAGCGAGCCGGGTGGGTCGGCGTCGACGAGTGAGCTTGTTGCTGGCAGTTGGCCACAGCTGCTCACAGCTGCACACACAGCTGCCAAAGCAAGGCAGACCAAATCCCAGCAGCAAGAAGCCGCATGAAGGGCAGGCATCGACAATACACGATGCGAAGGAGAAATTATTGTGCTGCTTCGATTATCATGGTATTATACAGGAATATCGGAATAGAAAACGCCTTGTTCGATGAAGAAAGAAAGAAAGAGGGAAAGAGGAAAAAAAAAACCACGCTTGTTCTGTAACGCAACACATTGATGCCATCGTCTTCGACACTCACGTACAGACACGAGCGAAAGGGCAACGCTCAATATGCTTCCGACGACGGAGCCCGGACCGATGAAATAAAGCTTAGATGCATCAAATATAAGGACATAAGATACAAGAACATGTAGACAGGCCCAGGCTCCTTTCTGCACTGCCAACATGACCTCCATTGGGTTTCGCCCGCAGGCCGCCACGCGACATCTGAACTGGAAGGAACAAGATGGGTGGGGTTGTCGAGACTCTGTCGAGACTCCAACGTTCCGTCCGACGATCAATCCCACTCGCCGTCACCCCAGTTGTCACCTCTCCATGCCACATGATGTCCCTCGACGCGTCGTGCAATCTGACATCGCATGACGCCAAAACCAACGCAGCTGAGTTGACAGGACGGGTTGCTCTAACTTTACGACGGCATACGACAGTAGAAAAGCTTCAAACTATACCGGAAAAGCAAGCATACAATACACACACACACACGCACACGCACACGCACACGCACACGCACACGCACACACATCCACCCCTTGTGCGTGCCATTTGTACTGTATGGTTTAGGCTCGCCGCATTGCCTCATCTCATGCTCCATCCTCGTCCGCGGGCTGGGTACTACATGTCACCACGTCGTGATTCATGCGCCGGCTCTCGCAATCGTTCCATTGTATCATGTCTTCGTCCCGCGTCCTCGAGGCGGAGCCCTCAATGGCTGATCTGATAGAGTCTGGTCGCCGCTCCTACTCGGCCAAGAGGTACAAGCGTGCGTTGGAACTGTTCACCAAGGTGAGTGTAGTTGCGACACATGAGCTATCTAGAGCATGAGCTATCTAGAGCTCCTTGCCTGACGTTTTTTCTTTTTTTTTTCCGCCATGGAAAATAGGCCATGAGAAATTGCCCTTGCGCTAGAGGCGTCAAGCGGGAAAGATGCATCTGTAAAAACTTTGAAAAGGTCGCGGCCGAGGGCGGCTCGATTTTCAAGGAAGCAATGTATACTTGTAGATGTGACGTTGGCAGGACTTTCAACAAGTGCAACAACGCGCACCATATCCAGGCCTTGGACTTTCGAGCTGCAACATTCGAGGCATTGGATAAACTTGACCGTGCTATGAAAGACGCCGAATGGATTCTGGAATTGGCTCCTCGACTTCCAGATGTAAGCAGTCCTGATTCCCTCCACGACATGCGTCCTTTCGCTAACGTGCCGACCCCCTCTCCCCCAAGGGATATCTTCGTCTTGGGAAAGTCGCAAGACTGCAAAAAAACCACGAGTATGCTTGGCAGATTTACACAGCTGGCATCGAGATCAATAAGGAGAATGCCGTAGGCTCGTCCCCTAAATTGCAGGTGAGATATTTTCCTGTTGGCTATAATGCTGACTTCTTTCATGTTTTGTATCCTAATATCAGACCCAGCAACTTTATGGCGCGCGAAAACCACTCCATCGGCACTTTTCCAGAAAAGATCCTTTACGCCTTCCCACCGAGATTGTCATGCTCATATTTTCGTACCTGGACTTTGTTGAAGTACCGTGCGTAGTTCTTCCCCTTCTTCCTCTCACACCGAATAGTAGCAGAGTCTTTTTAGCTAATGGTCTTGTTCAGTTCCTGCGTGTGCGTTTGCAAGCAATGGAGACAAACGCTCACGAGCCCCCTGCATGGTAGATTATGGAGAAACATGATATTCCCCGGCAGAAGCATGAAGCGGCCGCCAAGACACGACGTTTTGAAGAAGATGCTATCCTGGGCAGGGAATGGAGGTGCTAGGAAGATTGTGATCCCGCTACCCAAGACATTTCTGCTTACTCAACAAAAACTAATGCTGTTGCTCAAGGCATCGACCAGTTTGGAGCACTTGGAAATCGGGCCACAATCTGAAGGCCTACTATTTCCTTCTAATCAGAAAATTTGGAACAGACTCAGGCACGTTTCCATTGATGGCACTGGCGAATCTTCCAAACCTGCTTGGAGCACTGCAAAAGTCCATCTTGGTGGGTTCCCTCTCATGTTTCTCAACAATGCTGCCAGTTCCTTGGAGCATCTCACCGTTCTGGGCATACCCGAGCAGTGGTACATGACGCAGTCAATACCCGTCCTTCCAAAGCTGAAGACTCTGCGAATGAGCAACACGTCAACAGTGCGCGACTCATTTCCTATAGTATGTGTTTCCCTGCTTTTGTCTTTTTCTCTTTTCTTTTCTTTTTCATTTTCTTTTTCATTTCTTTTTTTCATTTTTTTTAAAAAAAAATTACAAAAGAAAAACCTTGCTACTGTGGAAAGACAGGAGATAAGCTTATTTTTGGCCTTTCGTAGTTATTCCTTTCCGATGCCTTCCCAAGTTTAGAACAGCTCTGGATTGGCCCGAATATACCAAATTTGGATTCAAATTCCCTGGATGGGTGGCGAGATAAGTGGGAAACCATATGGAACCACCTAAAGGTGCTCATATTCGAGGTATCGTCGATCGTTGGGCCAATATCGCAGGTTGAAAACTCGCTTTCGACACTACGGTGTCTGACATGCCTCAACCACGGCAACTCACTACAGCATATTCGCTTTGATATCCCGACGGAGAACGAGGACCGACATGGCATACCCCGGGTATTTAGCAACAGTCGCTATCTAATTCCCGATGTCGAACTGCCTCAATATCCAGAATTTCAAAATTTGCATTCTCTCAGGTCGAAATCATTTTGTGTATCGCCAGAAGTGTCTCAAATGGTCTTTTCCGACGCGCTTAATGCTGGAAAATTGACTTCATTCGACATCGTTTTCCCCATGGATTCGTTCGCCGACCGTGTCGGAGAAAAGAGCATTCGCCATCTGAAAGACTACGACTGGATTCGCGGCGCTCAAAGTATTCAATCGATGGGATGCTATGGATTTCGCTTCCGGATCTACCCCCAAAATGACGATGATCTACCCTTGCCACGATTCCTAGCGAGTTTTCCCAATCTAGAGACGTTAAGCATATTTTCCGAGGATTACGAAGAAGCCGAGTTTGCGAGCGTTGTGGCTGCGATTTTGAAGCTCACGCATCTGAAGACGATCTACACGACATCTGTCAAGGGCGCCGTCATGGACCAGCTGAGGAAGGTGGCAGAAGGGGAGGGTGTGACATTGATATGGGGGCATCAACCACAACAATGGCCGGTGCCACTGCAGGTATAGATGAAGGCCGTATGTGTGTGCATGCCGAGCAGGCATGTATGAATCCATGTAATAGTCTTTTTATAAGGACATGTATGAATCCATGTAATAGTCTTTTTATAAGAACATGTATGAATTCATGTAATAGTCTTTTTATAAGAACATGTATGAATCCATGTGACAGTCTTTTTATAAGAACATGTATGAATCCATGTAATAGTTTTTTTACAAGAAAGCATGTATATATTTATATAGCAGTCCTCTCGACGCAAAAAAAAGCATGTATTCGTCCTTTTGAAGAGAAAGAGCTCAGCATGAGTAATCGTGTCAAAATTGAAGCAGTTCGTTGGCCTTTTACGTCGCTAAAGATGTACGAAAGAGGACCATGTATCCACGGAAGAATCCAAAGAAGAAAGCCAGAAGAGAGGAAAAAAATAATCAAGTAGAAAATAAGAAGAAAGAAAGAGACAGGCCATTCGCGTACGTTATTCCATTCGTATATATTTCTTTGGAAAAGCTTATTCTTTAAAAAAGCACAATACGCCTTCATTCCCATGCTAATTTCTTTCAAAAAGGGGTTTTATTTGTAGTCTACATGTTTATGTTTTAGGCGCGCCCAACTTTGAATGACAGGATCTGTATGGGGTTAGATTGGTTCGATTTTGGGGGTGGGATATTCAGAAGAAGAGGAAGAAGAAAGGGGTGGACACTCACATCATTCTTGCCTACAGCCACAAAATCATCCTCAGCTACTCGTAAGCCACCCACGCCCTCGACATAGGCTATTGGCGCATCGCCCATGACCTTCCTGGCCACGTCCCCCACCGTCAAGCCCTTCTTGACGAGGACGCAATCTCGGAAAACGGCCTTTGCCTCGGCCGCACCGGAGCTGAAGGTTGCGGTGTTGCGGACGGGGAAGACGGGCACCAGGCCGAGCAGCTCGGCGGCGCGGGACAGGACCTGCACGACGCCCGTGGAGCCGAAGCGGTAGAGGACCATGTCCTTGAGGTTCTCGATGCGGGTGCGATTCTTGTCGTCGAGGGGCTTGAGGTTGCCGCCTTCCGGGTCGCCCTGCTCAATGAGGTCGTCTCTCGTGTCGACGAATTCGCTGCCCTCGACGTAGCGAATGTAGCCCTGCTTGGCCATTTTGCGCAGGAAGATTTCCGAGATGGCGGAGCAGAGAACAATGGTTCTCGGGTCCTGCATCTTGGCAATCTTGGCAATGTTCTTGTCGGCGTCGGGATGGTCGATCTTGTTGAGGGCGATGACGGTGGGGAACTTTTCGTCGACAAAGGCGTGGACGATGTGCGCGACTGTCTCGTCGGACCATTCCTCGAGGGGTTCCTTGACGGCGGCGCGGTCGAGGGTGCGGGCCACGACGGTGGACGTGGAGCCGTAGCCCGAGAACTGCGCCTGGAGGGTGTCCATGGCGGAGGCCTTGACGGCGATGTGACGCCTGCGCACGCTGCCCCATCTCTGCATGAGGTTGCCTAGGATCCAGGCGACGAGCTCGCTCCGCAGCCAGGCGATGTCGACGGAGGGGTCGTAGCCCCTCGTTTCTTTGCCCTCGGCGTCGACGGTCCCTGATGCGTCGACGACGTGGATCAGAGCGTCGGCGTGGCGCAGGTCGTCGAGGAACTTGTTGCCCAGGCCGCGACCCTGATGGGCGCCCGGCACAAGACCTGCCACGTCGAGAAGCTCAATGGGGACGGAGCGGCGGCCATTGTCGCAGGAGCCGTAGTTTGGTTTGCACCGGTCGGATACGTTATGTCGGCGACAGGCGCAGTCGATTTGGAGATAGCCTATCGCTCTTTGGGGATCGATTGTCGTGAAGCTATATGATGGCGCGAGCGGAGTGGTTTTCTTGTGTCAGCAAGGAGCGAGCCGGGAGCAAGAAGAGGAACAAGAAACCTACGGAAAATTGCCTGGCGGAGGGAAGCGCGTGAAGAAGGAAAAAAGCAAATTCAGTGAGCAAAATAGGGCTGTATTTGATGATTTTGGAACGGATACAAGAAGGAAAGGAACACCAGAAGGTGGAGGGGAACGGATTGGATGGACAGTGGGATGTCAAACAAGAAAGAAGATGGGGCAAAGAGAGGAAACTGTCGAAAAGAACGCACCAACTTTGGAGGAAGCATCTGTCAAGCTATTCAGTGTGGAGCTCTTCCCGGCAGATGGTTTGCCCACCAGGCCGATGAGCGGATCGCGAGGCATGACGGTATGGGTCGGCAGACGGGAGCCCCGTTCAGCGGCGGAAAGAATGGCAAGGGGTTCGCTGCGGAGAAAGGACTGCCCGGAGAGCGCAACTCGGTCGTTGAGGCTGGTGATGTCCTTGGTCTTGTCGGCTGGGTCGTCGCGAAAATTCCATGCGCGGCGCGATGTTGGAGGACACAAAGCCCCGCCATTGTGGTGGTGTTTTGAGCTAGTCTCGCCGACCAGTGACGTCTCTGGGCCTGTTCCTGGTAAAAACTAAAAAATAAAATAAGAATAAAAAGCCAATAAAGAGGTGCAAGTGGGGCTCCGGGGGTGCTGACAAAAAGTGACCACATGCCTACCGACTCCAAATCGATCAAACATCAAACACGAGCGAATACAAAGATAGATTGGGTCTTCATAAAGCACGTGACCGAATTTCCTTTTCTACCACAAGCAAAGGCCGAATAAAAAAAAGCCAAGCATGTTACCGAGATCGGGAAAAATAAGACGAAAAAAAAAAAAAAAAAGTTAAAACATAAGCATCAATGAGGCATCATTGATTCCGCGAGCCCGTCGGCTATCTATCAGCGCGCAGCCATCAGCGGTTCCGCGCGCACAGAATCTCCATTTGACGGCTAGTATGCCAGCCGCAGCTGACCTCAGCCGGCGGGCTGGATTGCCTCGTCCATTCATCGTTGGATATTGTGTCGGCGTAGATGCCGGTGGCTTGCACATACTTTTATGTCCTTTATGTCTGATGTTGTGGAGATGTCTATGAGCCAGACATACAATGTGCGCGTCGGGCATTTATATAAAATGATTGTTTCTGAGCTGCCCCGGCCTGTCACTTTTACGATTCTGTCTGGTGTGCATCTGCATGTGTTCCATCGCTCCTGCCATCGTTACCTTAAGTCAGACTAGTCCCTTTTTGGCTGGATCCGTCAGATCCGCCCCGCCATGAGCCACGAGCAGCCTCGAGCCGAAGCTGGCTCCGCACATGAGACATGCTCAGCGGCATTCACGCCTGCGCCTGCACCTGCCCTAGCACCTTCCCCAGCACCCGCACCACAGCAGGCCGTGCCTAAAGAATCCAGCGCCTCGTCGTCTGTCGCGGGGAGCGATTCGCTGCACCACATCCAAGTCGGTTTCTTCCATCACCATTCCTTCCCGATCCCGTGCAAGGATATGAGGAGCTGACCAAGTATCGGGAATTCAAGGCGCGGGATCCGCAAGACGATGATGACTCTGCACTGGGCGTGAGCACATATTCCAGCCGTGCTAACTCGTGATGCATCAATGTATTGGATGTATATGCTAACAATTCTTTTCTGAAAGGACGATGATGCTAGCACGACCACATCTTTGCGATCAAGTATTATGCAATTTCGAGAAGAGAATGGGCGAACCTATCACTCTTTCGCAGAGTCTGGTGAGTCTTCAACGGCTGTGGTTGACGTGTTCTTGCGTGAAGATAGTACACTATATGCTTACAATTTATATTGTACAAGTTAACTACGTCTTCCCTAATGACCAGGTAATCTTGCCCCGGACCACCCTTCCCCCTTTGTTATATATTGTCTATTTTGACTACCTTTCATTTTTCAATTTCGTTTGGCTTCTGCACCTCTCGAGATCGGTCGTGTCTTGAGTGTGGGAAATCGCTGACGAAATGTATTCAATACCAGGCCGAGCAAGACCGTTTAGGTAAGACATCTTGTCCGTGAATTTTATTGTTTTTTCTTTTTTCAAAAAGAGAAATGTATTAGTTACATTGATTGTACTTTGATCTTTTTCTCATTGTTTGCATGCGTTTGTCTTTTCATGTATTCCCCCCTTCCACTGTCCTGGATGAATAAATTGCCACCAAAGTAAAACGCAGCGGAACTGACGATGGAAAAAAGACCTGCAGCACCACTTGTTTTCCCTTACATTCGGTGGCAATTTATATGTGGCGCCCCTCGACGAACGTAAAATTGGCAGAGTACTAGATGCCGGGACAGGAACTGGGATATGGGCCATTGATATTGGTACGAATAAAAAAGAAAACAAATGCTTTGTATCAAGAATGGGAAGAACATTAATCACTAACAGAGCCACTCCCGTAGGGGACAAACTTCCTAATGCTGAAGTGAGTTTAGATCCTCGTTCATGCCCGTGGAGAAAACTGCTAAATGCGCATTAGGTACTAGGAATTGATCTCAGCCCTATTCAGCCAACCTTGTAAGAACGGACTCGCCGTTTCTGCTGATATCTGCTGCATCAATTAACTCGCGCTATCAGTGTTCCGCCCAACGTTTCATTCGTGATAGACGATCTCGAGATGGAATGGGCTTATCGACACCCCTTCGACTTTATCTTTGGACGAATGCTCACTGGTTCGATTGGAGACTGGCCCAAATTTATGCGACAAAGCTTCGAAGGTCTCAACTCAGGCGGCTGGATCGAGCTACAAGATATTATAATGATGCCGAAATGCGACGACGGGACTATGTCTGATGACTCTGCCCTCAAAACATGGGGGGACAAATTGCTGGAGTCTTGTAAAACTCTTAAACGAGATGGGGACAGCGCCATGCGATACAAACAACATATGACTGATGCTGGATTCATAAACGTCACAGAGGTGGTATATAAATGGCCAACAAATCCATGGCCTGCGGAACAGCACTATCGAGATCTTGGTACGGTGACTTCTCAGACCCACACTGGAAATGAAAACCACACCCTGAACAAATGCTGATCTTAATATTTCTAAATCATAGGCTTCTGGAGTTACCACAATGCTGCTGGTGGGGCTTCTGGCTTGAGTATGGCTCTCCTTACACGCTGCCTAGGGTGGTCTAAGGATCAAGTCGAATTGTTCTTGGCTAGCGTGAAGAAAGACCTAAAAAACAAGCAGATACACTCTTGGTGGCCCATGTAAGCTGCTCCGACAAAACTGAATCTGCTGCATCGTTCTTTCGTATTAACGGCGAGGTAGATACGTGGTTTATGGACAGAAGCCATAAGTTCAACTTATGATGGCAATCACAATTCGTCCAGATCCCACATTGACCGTCTGAGTTCAGGTTCGTAAATGCATGAGCTGGTTCGTATAAATGAGAGCATGAGTGGCCGAGACGATCGAAATAATGAAAAAAAAAAATTATCTCTCATCTTTTCTAGTTTCCTCAGCACCAACCAGAAATAAAACAAAACATTAGGTTTTGGTGTATGCCATGTTCGCAGTGGATGCGCGGATATGGCTACTTGAGAGTTGCTGGCACTTGGAATCTGAAGCGCATCAGACAGCGTCTTGTACGTGGGAGATATGCAGGACGTCCATTGTGGAAGAGTAATGCTTCATGCGTAGACGGATTATAGGAACAAAAAAAATTAGGATCATTTTTTTTTTTTTTTTTTTTTTTTTTTTTTTTTTTTTTTTTTTTTTTTTTTTTTTTTTTTTTTACATTTTCAATCATTCACTTCCTCTCAATGTCACAGTTTGATCTGTATAATATTATTTCTATTAGTCTTATTTTTTTATGTCTTGAACAACTCAGCCTTGCATCAATGCCTCTGTACATATTACCATCCTACGCTTCGTTCACCCACAGTGAGGCCATCCCCATGCCCGTACCAATACACATGGACGTCAGCAAAATCTTCTTCCCCGTGCGACGCAGCTCGCTCAGCCCCGTGACGACCTGCCTTGAGCCGGTGCTGCCGAGCGGGTGGCCCAGGGCAATGGCGCCGCCGCGAGGATTCATCTTGTGCCAGTCGAGCTGCAGCTTGTCACGGCAGTAGACGGCCATGGTGGCAAAGGCCTCGTTGAGTTCGACCACGTCGACATCTGCGAGAGAGACATTGTGGATGGAGAGAAGCTTAGGAATGGCGATGCTGGGACCGATGCCCATGATGCGAGGGGGGAGGCCCGCGACGGTTGAGCCAATGTACTTGGCGAGAATGGGTTGGTTCAGCTTCGCGGCTGTAGAGCGCTTCATGAGGATGACGGCGGAGGCTACGAGGGGCTTTTAGTATTGTAATTGTACAAGGACTGAAGGAGAGGGGGGGGGGGGGGGCTTGTACCTCCGTCAGTGACTTGGCTGGCGTTGCCCCCTGTGGTCAGATTGCCCCATTGCGGAAACGCAGGGCGAACCTTGGCCAGATGCTCGGCCGTGGTGCCAGGTCGAATGCCCTCGTCCCTGGTCAGTGTAACCTCCTTGATGTCACCATCGGGGCCCCTAAACCTGGTGGTAATGGGCACAATCTCGTCATCAAACCACCCCGCCTTCTGTGCAGCCTCGGCCCGGCGAAAACTCTCGGCCGAGTACCTGTCCAGCTCGTCGCGGGTGATGTTGAAGTCGCGCCCGACATTCTCGCTCGTCCAGCCCATGGGCTGCACGCAATCCTCTGCCTCGTGGCTGGCGGCGAGGACGTCGGCGTCGTAGTTGTTGTCAGGGGAGGCAGCGGACATGCTCTCCGCACCACCCGCGATGCCAATCTCAATGGAGTTTTGCGAAATAGAGTGCGCGATATCGGCGATGGCCTTGAGGCCAGAGGAGCAGAAGCGATTCACTGTGCTGGCGCCGGCCGTGTTGGGGAAGCCGGCGGCGAGGGACGCGATGCGGAGCTTGTAAGCCGCATTGCCGTCCGAGACCTGCGAGGACGAGTGGCATACGTTTTTGTTCAGCGACGGTGTTGCGATATTCCGTGGTAGGAAAAAGGGGGGCGGGGGAGGGGAGTTGTCTTACGTTTCCGAAACAAATGTCTTCGACCAGAGCGGGATCCAGAGTGGTGCGCTGCCGGACTTGCTGCAGCAGCGCGTACATGATGTACTCGAGGCTGGTGTCTTTGAGGCCGCCCTTGCGGGCCTTTGTCAGCGGTGTCCGGACCGCGAGCGTGATGACAATGTCGTCGGGGTTCTTGGATTGTCTGCCGTTGGCTCAATGTGCCCGAGGGCCCGATGGGGCGCGCGGGCGAAGGGTGAGAAATGCTGTTTGAGGGGAGAGGGGGTTTGAGAGGTGCGGGTTGGTTGTTTGGGAATGCTTACAGCTGGTCCAGCGGCGAGGCAGGGACGATGTGCTTGATGATGGCGCTGAGGCGTTCGACGGCCATTGTGTGATGTGCGGCGGGGTGTGGATGGGTAGAGCAACGGCGTGATTGTGATGGTGATGGTGACGGTGACGGTGACGGTGACGGTGATGGTGATGGTGATGGTGCTTGTGTTTGCGTGTTTTGTGTGCTCTGATGAAACGGTCGATGAACCGGTTGCGTTGGGTCGGGTGGTTTTCTGTCTGTCGGCGGACGACGGGAGCTCGAGCTTGGAGCTCTGCCTAGTGTCAGTGTCCTGCCTAGTGTCAGTGTCAAGCGTCAAGTTCGACTGCTTAGTGCTTAGTCTGGGGGGGGGGAGGGGGTTTCCATGTCCATGTCCATGTCCATCTTCATCTCCATCTCCATGACCATGTCCATGTCCATCTCGGACTCATCAGTCAATCCACCAGCCGGGCCGAGATGCACGATGGCGGGCGCTGCCTCCCCCTGCCTGGCCATCCACAGCAAGTCCCGAGCCGGGCGGACCCACAAACGACAGCCACAGCCACAGCCCTCAGCCACTCGCCCCAATAGTGCATGTGCCACGGCCCACCTCGTATGCACGCAACACACATTGTACACAAATAACTCCTCCCGTCTTCGCGGCCACCCCTTGCTCCGTACTCTTCTCCTGTAACATGAGGAATTGTTTTGATCTTCTTCCTTTCCACCAATCCGTCCTGTCAGACGAGGCCGTCACACGTCACCAGTCACATCCAAGGATGCGTGCGAGAGGAGGGCTCCAGCCGCGACCTCTGCCAAGGCCTTGGCCGTGGCCGTCGCCGTGGCCGTCGCCGTCGCGGTCTTCGTCTTCGTCATTTTCTTAGTTTTTTTTCTCCTTGAATGTCGGGGTCTCATCAACTTATCCGCTAGGCGCTTACGCACCCACCACCTGGGCTGTAATAATACATTTGCTCTTCTTCTTTTTTTCTTTTTTTTTTGTTTCTTCTTCTTCCTATTTACTTTTTTCCGTCTTCTTTTTCCGTCTTCTCTCTCTTCTTCCTTTTTCTTCCCACTTTTTCGCCTCCTTCTGTAGACCCTGAACCGAATAGGGGTGTGATCTTGTCTCAGTCAATCTTTTCTCTCTTTCTTTTCTTTCCCCCCCCTCGCTGCATCAGCCAGGAAGCTCACCTTCGCGACAAAGCGTATCTGGTATCCTCCCGCATTCCAATACCAATGAGACAGAAGGAGAAACATTGTTTCTTTTGACTTCATTCTCCAGTAATGCTGTCTCTGCGTCGTCGAGAGTAGCCGAAAAATCGCATCGCTCTGTTGGCGACGACCCGTGATCGGAAAACCTGCACGCATGCCGCCCCCATCGCGGGACATCTCGAGTGCACAAGCGCTGTCATTATTTTTATATTCTTCTTTTCCCACATGTCCATATTATTCAGTTGATCCAATATATTCGTTCTTTTTATTTTTCTTTTCTTTTTCCCCAAATTAAATCTTGCATCTCCTCCTGGCCGCTCTCATCATCAATCATCACCATGAAGACCTTGTCGTGTATCGCGCAGCTTCTCTCGCTCGCGGTCCTTTGCCGGGCAAACTCGGGCAAGCGTGGCCTCTGCTTCACGCCCAACGCGAACCACGCCGAGGACAACAAGGTCTGGGTTCAACCTGGTAGTGATCTGAAATGGTACTACAACTACCAGAGCCTGCCTTCGCCAGCCTACTCGGCTCTCTCGCAGGAGCAGTTCGAGTTCGTCCCCATGATGTGGGGTGTCGGCGCCAACCCCAACGACACGCGATTTCTCCAGGACGTCAAGAAGTTGCTCGACAGCGGCACCAACATCACGCATGTCCTGGGCTTCAACGAGCCCGACGGTACCTCGGACGTGGGCGGCAGCAATGTTCTGCCGGCGAATGCAGCCCTCGCCTGGGTTGCCAACTTTGAGCCTCTTGGCAAGATGGGCGTGAAGCTGGGCCTGCCTGCTTGCACGGGTGGATGGGGCAGCCTGCCGTGGCTGAAGCAGTTCCTGGGAAACTGTTCCGCACTCGTGAGCACGCCTGGGGAGAAGAGGGATTGTACCTGGGATTTCCTGCCGGTGCATTGGTACGACAACTTTGAGGGATTGGCTTCGCATATTGGCGAGCGAAAGGCGACGTGAGTTGACCCTCGATTTTGGCCTGGAATTTGGAGTTTTTTTTTTCTTTTCTCCTTTCCTTTCCTTTTCTTGCTTTTTGTTTGAGAAACACAAAAAAGACAAAAAAAAAAAAAAAAAAAAAAAAAAAAAAAAAAAAACTGCCTCAAAGAACCACAACTAATCGGGCATCCTGCTTCCCAAAAACCACAGCTGGCCCAACGCCGAGATCTGGGTCACAGAGTACGCCTACGCCCACCAGGACCTGCGCGCCACACAAGCCTTTTACAACCAAACAGCCGACTATTTCGACAGACTCGACTACATTGGTCGCTACTCGTACTTTGGCGCCTTCCGGTCCTCAAACTCCAACGTGGGTGCCAACGCCGCCTTTCTCAACCAGGACGGCAAGCTGACGGATATCGGATCATGGTATTCCGGCTTCGGCTCGACGGGCGTAGTTCCCGAGAGCTTTGGCGACAGGGCCGCGTTGTGTCCCGGGGCGGGCAGGGCCATGTTTGGAACGCTTGCCTGTGTCCTTGTCAGCTTGCTGAGGTGAGGTGAGCGTGACGAGGCGAAAATTTGGAATCGGAATTGCGTCGTGGGCGATGGGGGGGAAGGGGGGTGAGGGGGATAAAAGTAACAATTTCAGACATCTCGTCTGTTGCATTGCCACTATCTAAACATGGCGTTTTCGCCGATACGTTTCTATCCATCGAATCTTTTCTTCACATCTGTAGAATCGCTAGATACATACAATCGATTTTCAATTACGTGCATTTCATTTATAAGTGGAATTAAACGAATTGACCATGATGCAATATCAGGAATGATCAGAGCAAGTACACAAAAACTTGGCCACTACTTATCCTTGCGGTCAACAGAATGCCGCGGAACCAGATGACGATCGCCAGTCTGATCCATTTTGCGTAGAGCGGGTTGGAAGATGCAATGCACGTAAATAGGGCACGAATGCTGTGAGTGTATCACGACATGAATGCTCAGAGTGTAGCCAGGTGATGGCTTCACCACAGCCAGTCTGATATGCTTGATATACCAGTAGACAGCTAGTGATTTTCACTAGATACCGTCTTTTCTCCTCCGCAGTAGCACAGCTGTGAATATACTGCTTCCAGTTGGAAGTGCTTAATCGAGATTATGAACATTTCGTCTGGAAAAGACCTTGTGCCTCTGCTTAGTGTGCCCAGAGAATATTTCTGAACTAGCCTTTTAGCTCGTGGTTGTTTTCCAATCTGGATCGACCTGAGACATAGCCCCGGGATGAACCCCGGGATGAACGCAAGGGAGGAGGAGGTGGAATATCTGAGTGAGTTACGAGGGACAAGATCCAAGACAACCAATGCGACTCGGCAGGGCCAGTTTGTGTCTTGGCTATAATTGGAAGGTGTGTATCTGGAGCGTTTGGAATCCTCCAGCTTATAGTCAGTCGGCAGAGAGGTCCGATGATCAAGTCGGATGACTAGCCGAAAGCATCGACAAAGGACTGACAGATGGTACCGAGACGAGAGACATTCACCGCGGACGACCTTGGCCATGCCTGTCCAGGGAAGGAACCGTTCCGAGTCTCATACTTGGCCTTGCATTTGGTCGTTTGACATTGAGCTCCGCGAGGGGCGTCGCAAAGCTATGTGAGTTGGTTGCGATGTAAGATGGCAAGCAGAGGCACATCGTCAACACCCACGTTCCATGCACAAGCAGCTGCGCATCACGTGACGGCAGGCCTCCTTGGACGCAAGGCTTCGGCTCGATATTCATTCCACCCATCATCTTGAACCCCCCTCACCTCCCGCCCGTCGCATATATTCATGCGGCGTTGAGGACATCAGAATAAGATCACACCAGGACATCAATGATACTTCCATCCTCCTCGCCCTGGCGCCACCGGCAGCTGCTCCAAGCTGACTGGTCGCTCCGCGTCGCCAAGAACCACACCAAGACATTCTGGGAACCGCCAACAAGAGCCACGTCCCTTGGCCACACGTCGAGTTCATGTCAGCGGCTCTTTGTGGAGGACAATATGGAGGGGTCAAGCTAGTCGCCATTCGTACAAGTCGCCTCCACACTCCCAGAAGTCCAGACAGTCAAGTTCTTGGCTCCGGTCTCCGTCCGACCTACCAGATGGCAGCGATGGCACACGATAGGCGCGGGGCGGAAACACAAAACCTTAACTGGTCTTTGGGTGGCTTGTGACTCGTCGCTTTGACAGTTGCGAAATTGGTCGTTGACGACGGGCGTTGTTGCCAAGAATTACCGCGTGCGTGATGGCCTCAGCCGGAGGCTCCTTGGCAGTCCCGCGTCTTTATTTTTTGTGTGTCTCTGTTGAACAAGTTTCGTCCAAGTCTTGGCAATGGTTTTCCGGGATCTCTCTTTGCCTCTCTTCCTAATTGGACGTTTTATCTGTCATGTGGTCTGCCTCGATTTCCGGGATCCTGGATGTTGGGAAACCCCAGCTTGAGCTCGCGACTACTTATATACCACCCCCCCCTTTTCTACTACAAATAGAATGTTACTACGAGACCTTACTCCGGATTGCGGAATTTCTGACGACTATTACTTGAACCAAAGCATATCCAAAACTTGACCTATGTTCTAAAAGAGACATGTATAATCAAGCTACTTGATTACATCAAAAACACAAAGAAAAAGAGAGGAAAAAGAAAACAGAAGCAATAAAGTAAAAACAACCGAGTATTTCACCAGACGGACGCCAATACCGTCAGTCCCGGTCAATAACTACACTAGCCATCGTTTTTGGCGACTCAAAACCGCCAATCACCACACCGTCTATGAAGCACGCTCGATACTTAAGCCTAATCCCATTGTGTTCTCCGTCCGAGCTGCAATACTGGCCCTTTTCCGACAATGGCTGAAGTCTTTCCAAGACACCCGTTCCTCCTTTCCCCAGAGGACACGGCCAAGGCTCTCAATACCGACATCGACAGGGGCCTGACGACCGCTCAAGTCAATGCCTTGCAGCAAACCCATCCCCGAAATGAGCTGGACGTGGCCGAGGGTGTCCCCTGGTACAAGATCCTGACCAAGCAGATCCTTAATGCCATGATCATTGTTCTGGCGCTTGCCATGGCGCTGAGCTTCGGCATCAAGGACTACATCGAGGGCGGCGTGCTTGTTTTTGTTATTGTTCTCAACGTGACAATTGGGTTCTGGCAGGAGTATCGCGCTGAGAAGCGCATGGATGCGCTTCGTGCGTTGTCTTCGCCGAGTGCCATGGTACTTCGGGATGGGAAAACACAAGTTATTTCCAAGTGAGTTTTTTTTTCCTCTTTCTTCTTCTTCTTCTTCTCTCTTCTTCTTTTTTCCTTTTTGATTTATTCTTCAATCGCACGGCCAGCGCGCACGGCTGCTCCGTATGGTTGATTGCAGGCAGGCCTGATGAAAACAACCGGGCAATACATATTTTGAAATCCTCCCATCCAAAGGACGCGACTGACATCATACAAAGCCCTGATGTGGTACCCGGAGATATCGTCCTGCTCAAAATGGGCGACACTGTCCCCGCCGACCTCCGCATGTTTGAAGCCATGAATCTCGCGTGCGAAGAAGGACAATTGACGGGCGAGTCCGTTCCCGTCGAAAAAACCACGGACAACGAGATTCTCGCCCCAGGCAGCGAAAAGCCCGCCATGAGCGAAGAAGAAGTCGGTATCGGCGACCGCATTAACATGGCCTATGCTACAACCGTGGTCCGAAAGGGTCGGGGGCGTGGCATCGTCATCGCGACGGGAATGCTCACCGAGGTGGGCAAAATCGCTGCCTCGACGTCCAAGAAGCGCCGCAAGGCTGGCCGGTCCATGAACTGGCGAAAGTATGGCAAGAAACAACCCGTCGTGGGCTTGGCTAAGCGAACGTACGACGTGGTGGGAAAGTTTCTCGGCCTCACGGAGGGTACGCCGCTGCAGCGAAAGCTGTCGGCTCTGGCGTACATCTTGTTTGGATGTGCCATCATTCTCGCCATGGTTGTATTTGGCGTGAACCATTTTGATTTACGGAACGAGGTCATTATCTATGCCACGTCGCTTGGGATTGCCATTATTCCCGAATCTCTGGTCGCGTGAGTGTGCGCCTGCCTCCTCACCCCCCTTCACCCCCCCTTTTCCTCTTCTGTTTATATTAAGAAAGTAAAAAGTCCAACTGCTGAACAATTAACTGCGATGGTAGCGTCTTGACAATTACCATGGTAGTCGCCGTGACCGTTATGCGCAAGGCTAATGTGGTTGTCCGCGACCTCTCGGCCCTTGAAGCCCTCGGAGGCGTCACCAACATTTGCTCTGACAAGACGGGCACCCTGACCGAGGGCGCCATGATTGTGCGTCAAGCATGGATCCCGTCGTCGCACATGTACACGGTTCGCAAATCGCAAAACCCAAATGATCCTACCAAAGGACGAGTCACCTATGCTCAGCAAGCGCAAGCGCCGTGTGAGGCCGAGAGCAGCGACGCCGCCGCCGCCCTGGAAAAGGCAGAGCCTCAGCGCGACTACGACAGAGAGCGAAGTAGCGCCGCTGTTTTAAAGTTTGACGTCCCCGAGGATAAATTGAACCCAAAGACGGCCGACGAGGAGCGCGAGCAGGCAGAAACAGAACTTGAACGCGAGCCCGAATTGACGGACCAACTCGAGGCGTTTTTGATCTCGTCTGCGCTATGCAACCTCGCCACGGTCCGATACGACGAGGAACAGGACAAGTGGCAGACGACTGGTGAACCTACCGAGATTGCCCTGCAGGTATTTGCGCACAGGTTCAATCAGGGCAAGAAAACCCTCGAGAACAAAGGCTGGAAGCAGCTGGCCGAATTCCCCTTTGATAGCTCCATCAAGCGTATGTCGGTCGTCTACGATGCGCCCCAACAGGGAGGAAGCGCCTCTCCATCTCCTTCAGCTTCCTCAATCTTCGAGCCGCACAGCAACAGCATCGTATTTACCAAGGGCGCAGTAGAGCGCGTCCTCGACCTGTGCTCCCACGTTGGCACTGGCGCCGACCAGCAGCCAATGTCGGAGGAGCTCAAGGAAAACGTCTTGCGGCAGATGAATGCCCTCGCGTCCCAGGGCCAGCGAGTCCTCGCGATTGCATACCGCCCGTGGAAGGGACGATTCGTGCCCACCGAAAACAGGGCCACTTCGGCAGCCGAAGACGAGGCGCTCCGCAACGACGTCGAAGGCGGTCTGAGTCTTCTCGGGCTCGCTGGCATCTACGATCCGCCGCGACGCGAGACCAAGCCTTCCATCGGCGAGTGCGCCCAGGCCGGCATCAGAGTGCATATGCTCACGGGGGATCACCCCGAGACGGCCAAGGCAATCGCCAAGGAGGTGGGCATCATCCCCAAGAACCTGGGCGTGCTGCCCGACCAGGTCGCGCGGTCGATTGTGCAAAAGGCGACCGAGTTCGACACGATGACGGACGAGGAAATCGACGAGCTCGAGGAGCTGCCGCTCGTGATTGCGCGGTGCGCCCCGGACACCAAGACGCGCATGATCGAGGCGCTTCGCCGGCGCGGAGCCTTCATGGCCATGACGGGCGACGGCGTCAACGATGCGCCGTCGCTGTCTCGCGCCGACGTGGGCATCGCCATGGGCTCGGGCTCCGACGTGGCCAAGTCGGCGTCCAAGATCGTGCTCACCGACGACAAATTCAACTCCATCGTGGCCGCCATCCGCGAGGGCCGCCGCATGTTCGACAACATCCAGAAATTCGTCCTCCACCTCCTCACGTCCAACGTCGGTGAGGTCATCCTCCTCATCGCGGGGCTCGGCTTCATTGACTCGTCCGGGTTCTCCGTCTTCCCGGTCTCGCCCCTCCAGATCATCTGGATCAACATGGTGACGTCGTCCTTCCCAGCCTTTGGCCTCGGCCGCGAAGCCGCCGCGCACGACGTGATGCGCAAGCCCCCTCAGGACAAGCGCCGCGGCGTCTTCACCAACCAGATCATCGTGGACATGATGGTCTACGGCATCCTCATGGGGGCCTGCACCATGGTGACGTTCTGCATCGTCATTTACGGCGCCAACGGGGGTCGACTCGGCGAGGACTGCAACACGGCGTACTCGGAGGCGTGTGATGCCGTGTTTCGCGCCCGCGCCGCCACCTTTGCCGAGCTGACGTGGTTGATTCTCGTATCGGCCTGGGAATTCAAGAGCCTCCGCCGGTCCATGTTTCGCCTCCACCCAGACGAGCACGAGCAGGAGCACCACCACCACGGTGAAAGCCATGCGCTCTCCGCCGTCATCCCCTCCGCCCTCGTCACCGTCTGCCAGGACCTCTACTCCAACCGCTTCCTCTTCTGGTCCGTCATCCTCGGCGCCCTCTCCGTATTCCCCGTCGTGTACATACCCGTGCTCAACACGAAATTCTTCAAACACACGGGCATCACCTGGGAGTGGTGTCTCTCGCTGGGCTTCACAGCCCTCTACGTCGCCGGCATCGAGGCCTGGAAACTCACCAAGCGGAGATGGCATCTGCTCGAGGACCGGGCTGCCGGCCCCTCGCGCCGTGTCGAGCCATGGCGTCAGGGCGCCGGCCCTCCCGCGGACGACACGCCGGGCCTGGAACGCTTCCGGAGGACAATGTCCATGTCTAGTTTCCGGACCTGGATGTCCTTTTCGAAGCGTGACACGGCCGAGTCCTTGTCCGGGTATAGTTCCTGGGGGGGGCAGGGACGCGATGCCGAGAAGGTGTAATTCTTTTCACGCCGGAACAAGAACTGCGTGTATTTTTCTTTCTTTATTTCCAAGATTAAGGAGGTAGAACTAGAAGATCAATAACCTCGTCGAGGAACGAGTGTGAAATAAACAATAAACTTCTCAAGTCAATGTACACGCTAGAAATAAAGATCAATAACCTTGTCAAGGTACGAGTTGGAAATAGAAACTAAGGCAAGATTTTGAAAAAAAAGTAGAGGGGGGGAAACAATGGAATTATAACCTTGGAGTATTCGTATTTAGAGCGATTGTCATGATGTACACGACATGGGGCTACATCATGAGATGGCTCAAAGATCAAGTACAGGCCTCAGCGTGCTATTTACATAATGATCCATGTATGTCTATTTGCATTATTTTCTATGGACCCCTTTTGGGCGTATATGCTTTTCACGCATTCGTGCCCTACCACCGTTGAAGAGGATATATGATATGAATTTCTAGGAATGGTGCGTCGGGACGGGATCAGTATCGCTATTTTACATGAAGATACAATTGATATTGAATATACAGTAAAGCAACAGGGACATGGTTTTGTGTTGTCTGTCGGTAAGACTGATTTCTTCACGGGCACACCGCGGGGCACTCCCAAAGTTCTGTTTTCCACGAAATCTCCTACTTCTGGTCTTTGAAGCCGCTTTTTACCGCAACAGCACCGCGCTTTTGGAAAGAAAAGGATTTAAAAATTACAAACTGTGGACACTCCCTTGACAGACAAGATTAAGGCTCGACTTCAGCAAGATTATAAATCTTTTGCACTTTATGCAGCATGGCCTCAAAATCAATCTTCAGATCCTTGAGCAGGCCATCGTGAAAGCCAAAGACCCAGCCATGAACGATGGGATACCTATTCTTGGCGTAGCTCTGCTGGACGGCAGCCGTCTTGATGATATTGCGACACTGCTCCTCGACATTAAGCTCGACAAGGCGATCGTAGCGAGCCTCGTCGCTGGAGACGGCATCCAGCTCCTCCTCATGCAGGCGGTATACGTCGCGGATGTTGCGCAGCCAAGGATTCAGGAGGCCAAGGTCCTGGGGCGTCATGGCGGCCTTGACACCGCCGCAGCCGTAGTGGCCACAGACGATGATGTGTTTGACGCCGAGGTGACGAACGGCGTAGTTGATGACGGACATGACGTTCAGGTCCGTGTTGCACACGAGGTTGGCGATGTTGCGGTGGATAAAGGCCTCGCCGGGTTCGAGGCCGGTGATCTGCTCGGCGGGGATGCGGGAGTCGGAGCAGCCGATCCAGAGGTATTCGGGGGTCTGGCCGGCGGAGAGCTTGGCGAAGTAGGAGGGGTCGGTGGTGGCTTTGGCGGCGGCCCAGGCGCGGTTGTTGTCGAAGAGGCGGTCGTGGGTTTGGGCGAGGTATTTGGAGAGCTCGGCTGCCGGGGGGGGAGGGCGTTTAGGGGGGTTGTTTTTTTTGGCGGCGGCGGCGGCGGCGGCGGACGACGACGAGGAGGACATGTTGAAGGAGGGGAAGCGCGGTCTTGGGGGGGAGGCGTAGATGGTGGACACGTTGGAGGGGGGTGTTGGCGAAGAAGATGCTGTCGGTGCAGGTGAGGGTGGTGAGGGTGATGGTGAAGATGGAGCAGCAGATGGTGCCGACGGAGTTGCAGATTGAGTAGCAGCAGCAGACAAGGCAGGCTGGTGGTGGTGGTGGTGGTGGTGGTGGTGGGGACCGCGGCAGGAGCAGGAGTAGGCAGAGCGGGCCTGTTGCAATCGAGATGCAAATGCAAATGCAAATGCAAATGCAGACGGCGGCGGCAATCGGGACCCCGCACAGATGGACTGGCGGAGAAGGAGACTAGCGCGGAGCATGTCGAGTCGAGCAAACGCGGAGGCACGACTGCGGGATATAATTGGGGTTCAACATGAGGAATCGACGGATCCTTTGCACAGGATTTTGAGTTGAGGATGGGATGGACGGATGGACGATCCATGGAGGGGGAGTTGGCATGAAGTGGATCCCTTGGTTCAATGCAGAAGGTGGTCGGGCGCAGTGGCTGGGTCCTGATTGGTTGGTCGTCTGGTTCGTCTGATCTGTTGGGCACCGGACAGAAACACACAAAAAAAGAACAGATTCCCTGCATCTGGCGTAATAAGGAGCGGGGTAGTATACACATGTACGTATGTACATTGTGTGAGGGTTGTGCATTACGACAGATTCCGAGCTGCAGAAAAACAGGGGGGAAAGGAAATTAAAAAAAAAAAAAAAAAAGTCAAAACAAAAAAGATTCAATGAACCATACCAGTGTCCCTGGCCATAACACTAGCTGATATAGATGGGTCTGCCGTCGTGCCGTCTTGCTCCAGCGCCAAAGGGCAAGGCGGTTTCAATGTTACCCGTCCCCTCTGATGTAGGGTACCAGGTACTTCGGGTGGTGTGGTAGATACTTGTCCCCCGGGCACAAAAGTACGTGTTCAAAGTGTCGACGACCTGCACACGCCGAGTCCTTTCCCTGGCCGGACAAGCTCTGGTCTATCGTGGGGAATCTGCATTGTGCATGCGTGTGTTTGTCGACGCAGCATCACGCGTGCATCTTTCCGCCTCCATTCATCGTCCACGTCCACATCTGCGTCACGTCCACTCTTGCTCCACGTTCGTCTCCCTGGCGTCTCTGCATGCAACAAGCAACAAGCAACCTCGTCCGTCGCAGCCAGGCAACGCCCTGCCCAAGGGTTGTCGACAAGGGAGCCAAGTCCAACGAATACATCCCAATGACAAACCAATCGAGCGAGGGACGAGAAAAACAAATGGTCCCTCATTCCCTCATCTCGGACCAGCCGGCTGCCCTCAATCCCACGCACGTCGTCATTGTTGCTAATCTACAAACTCAGACACACACCCCCCTGCCTTCTTTCATCTGCCATCGAGGCTGCGGCAGAGCTGCATGCATTGGCGAGTGAGGACTGCCACTGCCTCGACTGCGGCCTCGATGGCTGCCCTCGATATGGACGCAGCGTGTACGTCTCGTCTCGTCTGTCCTGGCAACAACGCCCTGCGTAGCACAGGATGGACAGCCAGACAGCCACACAGATGGACAGACCAGCGGGCGGCTTGCATCATGCATTGCATTGCCGCCAGGTCATGGGCTCACTGTTACCCGGCGGACCGTCACTTGGGCCGTCACTTAGGCCGTCATCTGGGCTGTTACCCGGGCAGAACAAGGCTAGACGATGATGGTGTTTTGCTTCTCCATGCCTGATTCCATCGTCCCTTATTTTTGTTTTATTTTTGCCTTCCCTCCTTGCCCTGTGTTTTTGTTGCTCCTTTTATTGGGCACCTTTGTTATGGCTCGTGTACCGTAAACAAAGTCATTGTAGAGTAAATATTGACAGAAATACAAATAAAGAAGACGACCCTCCCGAGGTCCTTGCCTACCTACCTAGGTAGAGTCTGGTACTTGACGGCCGGACTCTAGACGCCGCCTGCCCGCGAGTCCCACGAAATAGACACGGCTGAACACCGAACGACTGTACATCTTGGTTGCGAAAAAGGCCACTGCGGAAAAAAAAGAGAAGAAAAAAAAACAAAAAAAAAAGCAAAGAAAAGAAAAGCAAAGAAAAGAAAAGCAAAATGCTGCCCAATCTGTCAATAACCCTCACGGGCCTCACCGCCGCCGCAGCCATCGTCTCGGCGCAGACGTACAGTTTATGCGATCCCACCAAACGAGGCGGTAAGTACGGTCTGTACATAATAGTGTGTCGGGCGCGGTCGCATCCATCGAGTGCAGCATCAGCATGGATGATACCAAAAGGGGGAAGATGAAATAAAAATAAAAACATAAAAATACACAGGCACTTCCATCCAACATCTAAACACACAAATATTAAAAAAAAGAAAAAAAAAAGCTAATATCCTCAGACTGCCCTCCCAATCCCGCCCTCGGCACCCCAAGTGCATCATGTTTCTTCTCCCAAGGCCCATGCGGTATCCTCACCCCCCTCGACGGCACATCCACGACCCTTTCGTACGGAGCCCAGGGGGCCGTCTTCTCTATTGAGCGGGAGGGACAAGCTCCTACCGTCCAGACGGGGCGGTATATTTTCTTTGGAAAGGTCGAGGCGGTTGTGCAGGCTGCGCCGGGGAGGGGGATTGTCACGAGCGTGGTGTTGCAGTCGGATGATTTGGATGAGGTGTGTATTCCCCCTTTCTTTTTCCTTTGTAACCCTTGCATATTCTCTGTCTTTTCTTCCTCTTTCACTAGACCATGTGACTATATTTACATGTAAAAAAGTAACAAAACAAAAAGCAACGTCATGTCATGTCATGCCATGCCATGCCTTGCCATGCCATGTCATGCAACGAGTAGAATGCATGCAACTGACTCGTCCAAGATCGACTGGGAATGGATCGGAAGCAACAACAGCCAGGTGCAGACAAACTACTTCAGCAAAGGCGACACCAGCACCTACGACCGCGGCCAGTTCCACGCCGTCGCCAGCCCAATCTCCTCGGCCCACACCTACACCCTCGAGTGGACGCGCGAGAAAATCACCTGGTCCGTCGACGGCGCGGCCGTACGCACGCTGCTCGCCCGCGATGCCGACGCTGCCGGGGCCGCGTCGTCGGCGTTCCCCCAGACGCCCATGCAGATCAAGCTGGGGACCTGGGTCGCCGGCCGGGCCGACGCCGCGCCCGGCACGGTGCAGTGGGCGGGTGGATATGCCGACTGGACGGCCGGGCCGTTTGCCGCCTTTTACAAGAGTCTTTCCGTGACGGATTATGCGGGCGGGCATGGGCCCGACGGCGCCGTTGCCCGGCGCTATGTCTGGGAGGATGCATCGGGCAGGTGGGAGAGTATCCGGGTCGAGTGATGAATCAATCTTTGTTGAAGCTGTGCACGGTGGGTATATGGATGTATATATGTATGTATGTTTATATCGTGGAAACGCTGCAACTGATCGTGCGTGTACCCGAACATGGATATACACCAGACTTGTCTAAAACACCAACTAAAACATGGTTTGTCCCGGGTATTCTTAAACATCACGATACATGCATCATTGGACATAGGACTGAAAGAACCGGAGGATGAATAAGTCTATGATGCCCTGTTCTCTTTTTAGAAAAGGAAAATAGTCAAAATGATATTATTATAATATAAACTGCTTCATATTACTACCACCGGCCCATTGCATCTTTTACTCCCTTGCAAGCGTTCGAGGCTTCCACGGGGGGAGGGGGGGGGCTTTCAAAGAAAAACATCTCGCGTGCGGCCTGGCTTGATTTGCCATAGCAATAGACTCATGATCCCTCAACACCTGGCTTCTCGATAACCCGCCGGACCTCACGTCTCACCATATCCTGTCCCCTCTCATGTCACAAAGAATCCATCTCTTTCAACCAAAATAGGCCACAAGCCTTCGCCTTTCAGGTACAGACATCAAACGTGTGAGACGAAAAAATGTATTAAAGACATAAAGATGAGGAAAAAAAGTGAAAGGAGAAAAAAGAGGAGAAAAAGACGGCAGAAGATCCCAAAAAGAAACACCGATAGAGAAGTGACATTTTTCGGAGAAAAACAAAACAAAACAAAAACAAGACATCCACGTCTGGGTCAGACATCCAAGAAATCAGCCGGCGTCTGAAACATCACCCCACGATGATGCCGTCCCTGAGACATTTGACATCCTGATATCAAGGACGGACGCCAAGAGATTTGTCCGCACACCAAAAGGGGGGTATATAAATAAATGCTAAAATTCTTAAAAGAGGACCAAGGAAAGACCCGGATAACGGGACAGAAATCGAGAAACCTCGAGTTTGACTGCACAGCCTGCATATCTATAACATCAGCCAAGTTCTCAAGCTTAGCAAGCACGCCCCTGTGCCCTAAGTGTAAGGCATGTCGAGGACCATCGAGAAACCAATTGCATGCATGCATGAAAAGCAGTTCAATAGGCGAACGATTCAGTTCAGCGGCACGACATGGAATCAGTCGTCGTATTGAATTCGCCGATAAATAAATAAAAAACCGCACCAATGTAGCAGTACTCCATCGCGGTCGCTGAGAAGACTCGAATGCTGAGGCAGGGAGGGAGACTGCGTCTTGCTTCTCAATCGGAGGAACCGGGACTTCTCGTCAGCAGGCCAGATCGGATAGCCAATGACAAAAAAGCGGGAGCATGCGCAGCTGCACGTCGTATGAGATGTGCAGAAAATCTGAGTCTGGCTTGCTGCCATCAGCCATGCCCGCCGCAGATGGTGTGCCGGCCTGAGACATAATTGGCTGGAAGCGCCTAGACCGACACTGTAGACCAACGACATTCCAAAAACATCAGACCGCAAGACTGGCTCTTCTCTTTTCGCAAGACTGCTCCGAAGTGAGCCCACGAAGCGAAGCCGAGCTCTATCGTTGTCTGGAGTGCAAATCATTCAACCCCAGAAAAAAAAAAGAAAGGTTGACGCTCTGTCAACTCACTCCCACCCCCCGCTCCACCCTTCCAAGTGGAAAGATATCTAGATGCTGCGGGGGAACTTTGAAAGGCGAGTGGGGGAGAGGTGGCCTTGTTCTCCTACGGATAAACCGAAGGACCAGATGGGTGGTGAGACGTGAGGCTGGGATAATTGTCAGAGTAGGCCGCAGACTGGCTTTCCCAGCGCGATGGTGTCGCAGCGGATGATGGGTGTTGATTGAGAGGCGTGTGTAAGCCACCGGAGCTGTATCCGGAAGTAGAAACCGTGCGTGAGTCATACGGGGTCACGGCAGGCAATGGGTTCGTGTTGACGCGCATGGGCGGCGCGTGCTGAGCTTGATGTGGACTAGGATGGCGGCCGGTAGGGCTGAGCGTGCGTGAAGCTGATCCATATGCCGTCGGACCAGTGCTATATGAAGTCCACGTGTGGTGCGAACCTGACAAGGATCGCGGCGATGGGATGGGGTCATGGTGACTCGAGTGCATGGAGTACTGGCTGTGGCCGTCTCCATGCTGAGAAGGCAGGCTTTGCTGCGATGCCATGCCGCCGTGGTGACCAGGCGGCGTGGGCAACGGCGCATAGGGCCCAGCGCCCACGGGGTTCATCAAGCTGCTTGATGTGTGCGAGCTATGTGAGCTTTGAGGACTGGCACTGTACTTGCCAATGATCTTCTTCAGCGCAGACTCAAGGATTTTCCAAGGAAACACCTTGACATCCTTCTCGATGTTGCGAGGTTTCGGGTTGGGAAAGCCCATAATAATCTTGAAGAAGTCCTCGCTGTCGGCCTTGGCTTTCGATACAGTGAGTGGGTGGTAGCCTTCAAGGTTTCGGCGGATTCGATTCTTCTCCTCGACACTGAAACGGTTAGGCGCCGCCACCAACTGCTCAAGCAAGAGTATGGTATCGACCGAGGTCACATAGCACTCTTGCTTTTCAGCCCACCAAATGCACGAGATGCAAATGCTGTTTGCTGGACGTTCATTGACAGGCACAGCCCTAAAGGTTGCTGTAAGCGTTGAGCCCGCCTGCGACTTGTGGAATAGAACAATTCGCCGGCGGTTGTCCCACTCTTCCTGAGTCCAGTTCTCCGCCATGGTGTCCAGTTTCCCATTGATTTTCAAAACAGCCTTGCTTGAAAAGATGGAAGACATTGAGTGGTATGCGCCGTTACTTCCAGCGCCGTTGGCGATGGTACTGGTACGGATGAGTTGGGGAGTGCCGTTGCTTCCCGACGATGGCATCGGAAGTGGCGTCAAACTCGGTCGCGAGCTGCTCAACATCGATGGGTGATCCAGAGAACTTCTCGAGCTTCCCGGAGGCCCACCAAACCCGGTCCACGATGGCGTGGGACGACGATACTGCGGGGGGTCTGCAAAACTGCTGCTTCTATACGTGGTTATCATATCGTTGTTGCCGTGAGGAAACGGATTGGCGTATTGTCCTTGATGCGACGGATAATCGTAGCTATTTGTAGCCGTATCCGGCTGCAGATGATTGTCAACTGTCCTCGGTGATGCACTCGTCTGATCAACTTGTGGTCCAGCTGCTGCATTGGTATCATGCTTACTAGGCTTGGTCGTCCGTGTGATGTCATCCCCAGACGTCTCGAGGTACTGAAAAGACCCTGCAACCGTTCGCGAGATTTCCTCTCCAGTTGGCCCTTCAACGACAAATGATAGATGCACGTTGTTCCCGCTGCAGCCTGTGACCATCAACTGAGGGGCATCGACACTGCACGAGTATACGAAACTTGCGGTGTCTTGAGCGTCTCTGGTCATGTCCTGAATAGGGATCTTTTCGGAACCAAAGTAAATTGAAAAGTACGGCATAGCGGTAGACATTGAAAATAAATCATACTGTGAGGATATTTTCAAGAAGATTTTGTTGCCAAAAACGCCCGATGTGGGTTGACACGAGAGCACCGTCGGCCCTGTTGGCATATATTGAGCAACGGCATTGTTTGAGGCAAAAGATTGCTGATTGAGCTGTGCAAACTTGTCTGTCTGCTGCGCAGTAAAGTTTTGTGCTGGATATTGGTCGTATGTTGTGTCTTGGTATCGGGTCGCATCATAACCTGCCAGTAAAAACGGTAATCAGAATTGATTGCTTCAAGGGCAAGCATTAAAAAGCACAACAGCCCATTCTGTGAGAATCTCGCATCAAACCATGGGCGCTCCCAAATGGTATTAATGTAAAACTCACCGGGCACTGATGGCAGCTGGGGTTTGCCGTAGGCTGCCATTGCAAAAAATGGCGAGGAACTTCTCCGAAAATATCCTCCACTTGCCGCTCGTGCAGCTTCCTCGTACTTGAGGATGATAGTATTAGGTGACTCGAGACCGTCGTCCTGATCAAGTATTATTGTTTTGCTGGTGTCGTTATTTGACTAAGTTTGGATATTGTCAGCAACTCAGCCTTGTCCTTATGTGACGATAAGACAGAGAATATAATAAATCCTGATGGTTCCACGGTTCAGTAGGCCATTGCCTGTGAACAAGCAATGACTAAACCATGATATCAAGTATGATATCAATCAAACCGGGCTCAAGCTTGTAACTTTCGACCACAGTGCTTGGGGCAAATGAGACCGGTTGAGGAAAAGATGAATGAAAATCGACGGCAGTGTATGTGCAGAAGCTTTCGATCTACCCAAGGCTAAGGGGACACAGAGACACGATAATGCTGGAACAAGGTCTAGGGTTTCGACTCACTTCAAAAAGCTTGTGTGATGGGAACCGGAACTCGGCAGTACACATGAACTTGCCAGTCGAGGGCTGTCTTTGAAAAGCCGTGGTGAAGGTTGAAGAGACAAGAGGAAGGCAAGCGTAGAAAATTCCGTTCCCTGTCTTGGGTAGAAAAGGTGTTTGTGAGGTTTTGTTCAAACCAGGTCTCGTCGAGGTCTTATTCAGTCAGTGAAGAGGGGCTTCACCTTGGCCTGGGAAAGGGCTGGTTCTCTTTCGGAGATTTGATAACGGTACAGTCCAAGACTAATGTGAATGTGTATGCCTCTTGCTATGTTGCGGAGACCTGTCAGTTAAACGCCCATTTGGGGGGGGGGGGGGGGGGGGCGCTTCTTCCCCTCCCAGAAGGGGAGAAGGGGAGGGGGGGCCGCTTGAGTGAGACAACAGTCGGACTGGGGTCACCTTACTGGCAGCACGATGAGATCCTGGCAGTGGCTAAGAACAGTCCCGATCCTAAGCAAAGACATTCGCATTCCAAAATAATACGATAGCCCTGGAGTACCAAAGTAGATTGTTTCGTCTCCTTTCTAGGCTTGGCTTCCTTCTTGGGTCCGTGAGAACCACTCAGATTGTCCAATCGACGACTGATTTCATTGGAGGATGAGTGAGGAAATTCCAGGGAAAGTCAGGGTTTCGGGAATCTGAGCACAAAGGGAGGAACGTGGAGCAGTTTCGTATGTGAGTGAGTGCTACAGAAGCCGTCTGCAACAGTGTCTCTCCTGCCACCGTCACACTCGAAAGTTCTTCGATGATTGTGCTGTCTGTGATGTTTTAGACGTGCCTCTGAATAAATCATGCGTTCCTTTCACATACCTACGACTAGTTGCTGCCGTTCAATGATCTCGTGACTGAGATAAATTAGCAAGTAAATCCGTGCGTCTTGGTTGGCACTTATAGAAAGAAAACAAGGCATATACACCATATGCCCCTTTTCTGGGGACATCACAGAGCAATATGCGAAAATACCAGGTGGAGCTCAACATGATTAGACTTACACGAGCACGGGACTTCTATCCCTTGCTGACCTTGAAAAAGAAAAGAAAGCAAAAGCAGAAGTGTTGTCTGATGTAGCTACCAGCTGATAGATATGGTCTCCACAAGATGCTTCAGATCATTTGCAGGGAGGGAAATGAAGCTGTCGGCGAGGGAGGCTTAGCGGTAACAATACGTGGTAATGCGGAGAGCAACAATTTGAGATCCACCTGTCTAATCGGGGGTTCTGGAACGCTGCAATGGGACAAAACCTGGTGTGCAGAGGCAGAATGCGTCTTTGGTGCCAACGTCGGCACGAAAAAAAAGGGCGAAATGTCTGACAGAGGTGATATTCAGGAGATTCAAGGTCTCGGGTTGTTTTGAGGGTGTGCCAGATGATAGAAAGATGAAAGAGAAATGGGTGTAAACATTTCTTTTGAAGACTGGGATGGCTTATGCAGGAAGTTGACATACAGTGCCCTGCGTCAAGCCTGGTGATGGTCAACAACCCCCAACCGGGGTCCTTGGCAAAATGGGTTTGGCCAGGTATTTAGGAGTGAGCGGCTTACTAGTATACTATTAGATGTCGTAGCGGTAAAACGGGTACAAATGTAAATGGAAAAGCCGCTACCGCAAAAGCAAAGGGGGCGTGCAGGGAGAAGAGAGGAGAGAAAATTCAAGAACAAGCAAGCATAGACAACAAGGGCACAATCTAGGATATCAAGCTCTAGGAACTGCCCAACACCAGTCTTCCCAGGATGCACGTCACCAAAGGCTGCCGCCCAGTACATGCGGACATACATACGGTATATACGAGCGGCATTGTTGAAAGGCAATGCTTGATTGGAAAGTAGTTGCCTCGGGATCGCCACTTGGCAATACAATTTACGGCTCTCGGAAGGCCGGGTGTGCAAGCAGGGTAGCCTAGAGATGGCGTCAGAGCAAACCCGGTAGATGCCCTGGAATGTTGACCTTTGCAGCAGGCTGACTCTGATGAGGGGGGCAGCCAAATGAGTTTCCAGCGGTACACATTGTTTGTTGGACCTGATGAGCCCGGCAGTCCAGAGGCATCTAATCTAGCCAGACGAGTGACGAATGAAGCAGCCAAACACAAGAGACCAAGGTGAACCAGTCGAACGGGTATCTGCGAAAAGAGATGGGCCAGGGTCCAGGGTGCGGATGAATAGCGGGCCCGGGTACCCAAAAGCATCATCGTTCGAGGGCCGTTGAGATGTGATCTCCCAAGGTCCTGTCCTGTCTTTGCTTTTGTGCACGTTCGTGAACAACGACATGGTGCCTTGTCTTTGCAGGGATGGAGTGGTCCTCCGCCTGGAGCAAGCCCACGCAGTTCAAAGGGGTGTGCGCCAAGGAACGGTGGTAGGCACCAACAGTTGACCAAATGACCACCACTAGTACTAGCTTGGCCGACAGCAAGCTAGGTAGAGTGCAAATGCGATCGACCATAGAATGGTATGCTCGACAACCTCTTGTCGGCGCGGGCGGCATGTCGAAGCTCAAGAAGCAGGTGCTTGCTTACGTTAGAACATGGCTGGGCATTGCGAGAAAGGCTTCCACGCCATGAGCAGTAGCCCATCGGGGAGAGAAGAGTATAGGACGGCGTCTGGAGGAGAAAGCAACGATATGAGGTCACGGCTCTAGGAAAGAAGGGGCGTCAGGTTGTGTGTTCCGTACCTACTCGGTACTACACGGACAAGCAAGCTCAGAAAGCCCCCAAGACGGTGCTAGAAAACCGAACAACGGCGCCATTGTGTTACCTACCTCTTCGTACCTTGCTTTTCTGTGTAAGTGATGCAGTTGAGGTTCCCCATATTCCCCATGCAGCACTTCATCCCTACTTGGGGACAGAGCACAGGGCACAGGGCACAGGGCACAAGCAGGGGCAGATCCCAGTCCGGTTGTTTCCCAGGAGGCGGGCGCGGGCGACGGGCCAAAGGCGCTGTACTCGCAACGACCCTACAGTTTGGTCGATCAGCTGGGGACCTGGACGTACCAGCGCCTGGGCAGAGAGAAATTGGTTCGAAGACGAGAAGGGTGGGCCGACCAGCCCGAGCACTGCATGGAGTGCGTGCCGTCGTGGGGGGAGGGCGGACGGCCAAGGCTAGACAAGGTTGAGCTCGCCGTCCACCAGGCGTGGTCAAGCACGGCCAGAAATGGACACAGGGACGCGGCAAATGCTAGGCGTGATGACAACATTGAACGTAGTTGAGGTGGGTGCGCAACGCTAGCTGCTTAGCGCCAGGCAGGTAGCTGGATGTCCAGCAGGCAATATTGAAAATATCAATATGACGGAACCAGGATGGTGACTGGACGCCCAATTGGAATAAGAGCGGGGAGGCTTGGTTTGGACAGTTCGGGGCCGCATTGCCGCCGCAACCCTCCCGTTAGTTGATGGAGGGATGTGGTGCGCGGGTGCGTTTCAATCTCCCAGTCCAGTCTTGAAGGCCGCTCCCAAATCTTCCATCCTCCATTCTGCCGCTTTGCTCTCACTCTGTTCTGAGCCCATGTCGATATGTGGGCTGTCTGTGTGACATGTCATCTACAACCTCCATTGTGGTCCCCGCTCGCTGGCGTCATGCTGCAGAAGTAGCATCTCTAGGCTCAAGCAAGGCCTTTCGTAGAGTCGAGACACGTAGTAGAGACACATAGTCGAGACACGTAGTAGAGACCTATAGTCGAGACACTTGGTCGAGACACATGAAGTAAACCTCCGCCGGCAAAGGGTTCCTCATAACAACTCATCGATTCCGAAGCAACTTGGGCAACGAAAGTGCGATGTCATTGCATGGCAGACAGAGACTGCTTTTTGAGTTAATCCACCCTTGCCAATTCAGTTGGGCCAAACTAATGCGGCGTGATTGAGAATACCGATTTCGCCTCGGCTTCGATGTATTTTTGCATTCTTCTTCCAGACTTTTTGCTATCTTGTCGTCCATCTCAGCCGCCTGATCGCCATTGCGAGCATTGGGCACAAGGGTTCAAACTGCGCCTCGAGGCCCATTTTGGAGCGGTCTGTGCAGTCACAGAAGAGAAAGGGGTGAGCTTGATTGATCAGACTCTGCCTCCTGCTACAGTCGGTATTCGTTGATTTGTACCCTCAGATTTGGTCATGAGTGGCGTGGCGCAGCGCAGCCTGCCACTGCTCGGGGGATCCACCGTCATCTCAGCTAGTCCCGATTCTTCGGGGCTTATTAGCCAGGAAGTTTCTTGTCCGTCCAGAACAGCATCCAGCAGGCAAGCATTAGACTCCTGCCACACGGCTTCTCTGCCCGTCCCGCGCCGTTCCTGGGCTGGGAGGTCTGATTATAGAGATGTGGGGTCACTGCCAGTTCGAGTTCGTTTCGTGTTTGGCCCGGACCATCGTCACAGCAATGTTATCGTATCAAATGATCGAAGCGTTCATACTCAGGACGTTTCTTCTTCTTCTTCTTCTTCTTCTTCTTCTTCTTTGCCTTTTCGTCTTCGTGTCTTTTTTCAGCTTTGAAATTTGCTTTCCGAGAAGAAAGAAAAAATGCGTCACGGCTCAGGCCCATGGTCCTAATTTTGAGGAGAGACTGCATACTTGCTGCACACCCCCGAAGAGATCAAGTTTGCCTGTGCAAGCCGTGACCCGTGACTGTGTCGTTATTTGACTATCCACGATTGCGATGGAGATGACCCACCTGCAAGGCCCTGTGTCGTTTTCTTAAATTGTTCCAGGATTACGTGCTAGCCAAGTCAATAGACATCTACGCACTTCTTGGTGCACTTCTTTTATCTGTTCCTTCTGACATCATCTTTCTTCTCTCTTTGTCAATGGCGTTATGAAAACGCTGGTGGGTGTAACTTCCACCTCACCACCCGAGAAGCTCATGGTGCCTCGCGGGCGGAGACAGCAAGCGGCCAGATAGGACCTGCTCCAGTGTGTCGTAGGGATGAACAAGTTCCGGATGTGGGACCCAGATGGTCGCGATGAGATGCTTTGGCGGCCGAACTAGTCGCCGAGAAGGACAGATCCATCTCCTGGCATCATTTTGTGAATCTATCCATCTCTCTGACGGCTCTTTGCCAAAGGACCCTTTGGCAAAAAAAAAAAAAAAAAGAAAAGAAAAGAAAAGAAAAACATATCGTTTCGGGGGAAATGAGCGTGCCTGAGCTTCAAATAATCCACGAGACGGTGTCGAAGTGTTTCAAATTCAAACTTAAGTCCCAGACCCCCCCTTCTGAGGCTTCATAGAAGACAGACGCGCTGAGCGGATGGCCAAGTGCAATGACACCCCAATACTACCATAAAAACGTGTAATGAATTGTCCTCTCGCATGAAACTGAATCCATTCATGATTTTAAGGCCAATCGGTCAACTTTGGCCGTTATCGATATCGAAACGTGCAAGGAGGTTATCGCGCTGAGATCCAGTTCATCTGTAGGTCCTCCCTGCTGGGCTCCGTCCGGTTCTGCAGCCAATTGCTGGGAAGTCTGACAGGCTTTCCACCTTTCCGGGGTGTCAATTACCTAGGTACCCAGGTACTATACCTGCCTAGGTATCTAGTAGTTCGGGGCGGAGTGAAGTACGAACACCTCGCGGCAGCAACTGGTTCGTCCGTTGTGACCAGCAGAAACACCTGCATAATCTGCCTACCACTGGTGTTTGATGACCATTGCACCACACGGTGGTTGATAATCGATAAGTGAACGATGCAGAAGGTGGTGTCACTCCGCAACAGAGTCAAACATTTTCAAAAGTTCAGGGCATATTGGAGGTTGGGGGGGGGGGGGGGGAATTCATTGATTGTAACCCGAGATGGCGAACAATTGCACCAATTTGAGAAGAGTGCAATAGATACTATAATGCAGCGTCGTTCAAATAGAGTGCCAGACATACCGCGAGATGATCTTCGAATCGAACAACTTTTTTGACTTTCCAGCCTGCTCCTGCAAAATGGACATTAAAAATGAATAAGACATCAGTTGAAGTGGGGTGAGGCAGGCAGCGGCCATTCCCTACATACATAGGAGTGTCTCACCTTATTGTTTCTTCATTCGTCGGCGTATTCAAGGGTATTTGGTGGTGCGGACCGAGTTAGAAATATCTACAATTTCCATGCCGTCCTGTGCTTGTATTGCCTCTAGTTCTCGCGTCAATCATTCGTTATTTCCTTCTTAAGCCGAAAATTCTCAGGGCCACCTCGGCGAGCATGGTGTGATTTTGGGGCAGGCGCAAGTGATCATCAGCCGTCGCTATGTGGGCGCCTCGAGATGGGCGATTCGTCCTAATATACGCCCAGGTTCGAAGACCAGATGCCTTTGTAAATTTCTCAATGAGGTTCTGGATTAAGCGTCACTGAGGCGTCGGAGAGCTTCTCGTTGCCGAATTAGGGCATATTATATTGGAGGATTAACCGAATGTATTGCAAACACGCGCTCTTCCGCGAAGCCCGATGCGTTGAAAACACTGACGAGGGTACCTGCCTAGGCTCGACCGTTGCACCATCTCCGCCTGCAGAAACGGATCTGCAGCTGACGTCCGTCCACAGCGCGAGATGATGTTGTGCAGGGCAGGGATGGAAGCGGGCTTGACATATCTCTGAGAACGCTTTCGTGCCTAAAAAGTAAGAAGCAGGTCTGTAGAATGTCGGTCCAGTTGTCAAAGTCTGTGGAGGTGCCTAACCATGTGGCGAAGGCGTGGACGGAGTGGACGGAGTGGACGGAGTGGACGGAGTGGACGGAGTGGACGGAGTGGACCAGACAGAAGATTAATTTGGCTGGCACTGGGGACAGCTGCCAACGCTCTGCCACACAAGCTGCCAGCTGCCAGCTTTTATCGCCTGCGAGGAAGATCTGGCAAGTGCAATGCATGCAAAGCTTCACGTCCTTCCAGATCAGATTGATGCTCTTTTCACGACATGTGACCGTGGGCTTCTGCTATCTTCTTGTCTGGTCAAAGATTACTACTTGCTAACTTACCACAACAATGCACTGCGACGGATGCGACAAACTGGACAACAGCTCTTCAAACTACTACCTCCAGATATTGCCCTTGGTATACATCATTTTTGACATGGGTTTCGGCCGCTCGCCAGCAAATCTATCGGCCGAGAAGGCAACGCGGAGCACAGGGTCACCAAAAAAAGCTGTCTGGTCCATCGCATGTGCGAAACAACGCGGCGACGCGACGACGCGGATGCGACGGTGCCAGCGGTGTCAGCGGACAAGCGGTGCCAGCGGCGTTGCAGGGAAGCTTGGGTCGATCTCTGATGGAGCTCCATGGATGGGAAAGGGTCCGACACCGAGCTCCATCGGCCTGTTTTTGCATGTACACATGCATGGACAATTGTATGTGGTATCTGTGCTTGGTCAACCGCAATAAAAGCAAGCAATAATCCCCAGCTCTCTTCTGTCGTGTCATGTCGGATGCAAACAGATGGGTTTGGTAACAAGCAGGACAAGGCGAGGCTCACTAGAACACCACACCCCTGACCCCTGACTAGCGAGCGCACACACTGACTACAGAACCCTTGCCAGCCGCCACCCGCCTGATGGCGATCTTGCTCAGGGGTTTTCACACGATGCAGGGTTTTGACGGGCTGCTGTGTTCCAGCTAGTTGTCAGTTCACCGATCAGGACCAGCCTCCATGGCAAGGGCGCGGCCAGTTACGTTAGGCTTGACGCCACGGCCATCTTTCGAACCTTTCGTGGAGTAACGGCAGTCGACAACCCTGGCAGTGATTCAACGTTTTGTGAAGTAGTCCACTTCAATCCCACCTTTTTGGCAAAGGTCTCAGTTGCCCACGATAGTTTACCAGACAAGGTTTTGATTTCCCCTGGCTGGAAATTTGTCTTCAGCCCAGCAAAATGCGAAAATACGGCAGCGGGCAGGTCCCCTGTGTTGGCCTTATGCAAGGTACGGGACCTCCTGTACCGCCGCCGCCACCAAACACGGCACGAAAATCTAGGCATCAGAAGCTGACAGCCACACCAGAAGTACAGGGATCGTTATCGCCTGAGGACTCTGTATTTCGCCGAAATTTCCATCACCGAGGGGAGAGAGTGGGCGCTCACACTGTACGTGCTGACAGGTACATTGTGTAGTGCGTGAGTTGCTTGAATTAGTCACCATGGACTTGGTGGCACAGTGGCTTTTGCATCCATGGCGCCGCTGTATCTGCCACTCTCTGCTACTCGTGCACCCCCCTGTCAGCCCGTGGATGAGATGGCTTTATGCTGACAGTATGCACCTACATACACACTCACTCGCATCGGGACAAGCTGCCTCTTTTGATTCCCAATCCCGAACAGCGTCTTTTCACGAACAAATTTTCACATGCTTGAAGGACGAATAGATGCCGAATTGGTGGTATCTATTCCTCTCGCTTCGTTTTATTCACTTTTTTAAAAGTGAATGATTATGGATCGGCCGGTAAGGTAATAGAGAAATACCCCCGTGGCAATCAGGCAGCCTCAGTAGAGAAACCCTGACGAACGCATGATCTTCTCCGCAAGAAAAAACAGAGAGAGACGTAAAAACTTGCCGTTTCTGATGCAAGGCCGATACAAGCAGCCGAAAAAGTCGTGCTTGCCGCTCTGGCAAGCATAACGATCACAAACAAAAAGGCAAGTTGGCGGTCTCCTATACATCCGCGACTGCTTGCCAAGCACAGAGCGATCTGCCTCTTTGCAGAAGCACTCTGTCTTAGCGAATACTCAAAAGCATGTTAGCTTTTCTGTTACACCGGACATGATTTTTGACACGCTTTCACGGTTCGCTTGCCATACTCTCGGACTCCCAGGACGAAGGCTAGTAATTTCCAATCATGTTGCCGCCGAAGCTTTCACAGCATCAGGAGCAGCAAATACCCACTCTTGGTAATGTAGCACAGTATCTCACGGCTGATCCGTCATGCTGGGTCAACAAGCCACATTGTGGAGTTGCAGCTTTGATCGATCCGACACTGTGGTAAAGTCGACACCACCCAAACGGATGAATATGCTGCAACCGGGCAATGGCACGAAGATGTGCGGGTTCTACAGCCGTCGGGTCAAACAACAAGGCTCACCGTGTTGCGTGCATTCTTCCTTCAAAGCGTGGGTCATATAGAGTCTGAATAATTATGGATGGTCCATCGGAATCGTCCTTGGCCTGCAAAAAGTGCTTGAGCTTTCGCCTGCTCACAGTGATTGAAACAAATTCGAATCAAGAGTATTGCACCTTGGAGAAGTGGTCAGTTCATACACCCTTCACGGAGATTTGTAAAATGGTATTTTGCTGCAAAGCAGAAACGTTTTGAGGACACACTCGGCAGACAATCCATCGCCAATGTATTGACAGATGCTGAACATACATATGATGTGTATGTACATTAAGCTCGCAGTGTCCTGATTGTACAACCCTGAACCCGAGGAACTTAGGCAAGCGACAAATTCTTTCAAAAAAAAAGGCATCTTAGCAATGCTGAAAGGATGTCGAATTCTCGCCGTATCTGACCATCATTGCTGTCCCGCGGTGTACGTCCTCTAACTGACAAAGAGTTGAGGATCCATAATCATGGACAAATTATATCCAGAGATCCTTTCTTTGACAGGATAGAGCACCGATCTGAATCGACCATACGTATGTAAATGGTAGATATGCGGTCGAATGTTCTATGAGACAACAGGAAATCCCCATGCTCAACGTCTTTGTAACGCGATTTGTTTATGAGTGAGTGAGACGGCCCACACCGAAGTCCGCAGATTCCGGCTTTCATCCTTGACCCTGTCACGACTCACACAAGCTTTTCTGGGGAAAAAGAAAAAAAAATCGAAGCTGACCAGGAGCCTTTACGAGTTCGCGACGGAAAATGGAGAAAGATTCAGCCTTGAAGGTTGATAATTACTTCCTGTATAAAACGACCTCCTTACGCTACGAAAGGCGACTCGTTCCCTGCTCAAATCCGGATGTTCTGAATTTGAACAGCAGATGCTTCAATCTCACCTCAAGTCAAGGACACTGGAGCAAGCGGCTACATCAGGACCACTTGAACTAAGAAAGTAGACGAAAAATGGCCTGGCAGGAAGACATGAAACTAAATTATAGGATATCCAGAATCAGTGTCCGCTTCTGTGTGGGGGCAGATTTGTGTTTCGTGTTTTCCAATCGATGAGTTTTTGGCTAGCCGTAAAGGATGCCTGTCAATTACACGAGCGAGCTGGTAACAGGCGAACGGATACTGGCCGTATGTCTGGTGTTGCCATTTCCAGCGAATGATGTCAGTCCAAAAAAGAGAACTTTCAAATGTTGCCCACAGCTCTTGAACTCAATTACCTGGCGCAAGTGCAGGGAGGCTTCAGCATTTCCAGGAATTGTGCTTTTACTTGGAGCGTGAAAGGAGATGATTGGCATCAGGTGGTCAATCTCAATATCAAGTGCCGCTCATGTCAAAGTCCGTCCTTAGGCTGGCTGGCAATGGGAGGCACAAGTTTTGCGTTGCTGCCGTCGTTTGAAAGACTTGATCTGCTGCCGGTTGGGGAGCCCGACTGACCACCAACAAAATGTTCTACCTCCCTTGGCACAATACTTTTTTTCGGCATCATCGTGGCGTCTTGCCAACTAGCGATGGAGCTACCCGGTGGCGACGACCGATTCCGACACATCACAAAAGGAAGTTCACCTGCATCTCAACCCTCCTGCTGCACAATTCACATACCAGACCTCGAGGCACACAGTCCAATCACACAAAAGAAAGTACAAGCATGACATGGCTTGGTAGCCTTTCACTCTTATGGTGAAGACAAAGGCCCTGCAACAGATGAGCAGTCACTACCTACCCGACGACGAATACCGTACACGTCAATCGTTGTGCTCTGAACCATCCGAAGACAGTGTGAAATAGGAGAAATAGAAAAGCGACGCTCGCCTTGGACAGTGCGTTCAATCATGAAGACCTGCACAGTCATAGCGACGGCCCCCTTGATTGAAATTTGGGCCCTGTTGCGGAAGCGATGCTGACAGGAACTTGGCCGCGCCGGACATGAATATCCGACTGATTGTCCTCGAAAATCAGGGGTGCGGACCCAGTTGGCCGACGACGGCCCGTTCACGAGTCCTTATGGGTACAGGTTGTCAATCGCTTCTGGGCTGACATTATTAGGCTCGCGGGGGAAAAAAAGGAAAAAAAAAAAGGAAAAGAAAAAAAAGAAAAAAAAAGGCATAGAGATCATCAGCCTGCCAAATTGTCCATGCTTGAAGTCCGAACTCTATGTACAGCCTGTGCTTTTGGATCGAGTGGGCTATTGCAGGAAAGCGGAAGCGGACCTAATTCTTACCACAGCTATTGTCGTCGATTGAGAAAAGGAGGTTGACCCGCAACGGCAAACCTCGACGATGGAGTCCGGGTAGGGGGTAGGGGTAGGAGGTAGGGGTAGGAGGTAGGGGCGCGCATATCGGCGAACCGAACAAGGACCAGAGGCCTGACCAGACATGCTGCAAAGCCCGACAGCCCAGGACGGACTTGACGACGTGACGACGTGACGACACGCGAAGCGTACTTGAACCGATAGCAGCACAAGGCTCAACCGTCGTACACAGCTTACTGCAAATATACACACATACGTCAGTATGTATGTACACCCAGGCTGGAGGCGCCGTCATTGGACGCGTGCGGTCTGATGAGGTGAGCTGGAGGATTCTGAGGCTCACCGAATAGACGAATGGAAGCATCGATGCGCAGAGGCAGCCCCGATACGACCGCCTGTCTTCATCGGCGACTGCCTTGTCGCCACAATACATCTCGTGTTCCCAGGCCCAAAATTTGTCAACGACTTTAGCGAATGACACTATTGCCTCATTCACGTGTGTTCCAGGCTAACCAGAGCACCGGGATGACCCTTGGAGCGGATATGCGAGGCGCGTCACACTTGACTGAAAGCTTTTACTCGGCCACTTCCTTCGTTTACAGCAAGGCAAAGCTGTTTGGTCTGGCCTGTCCTGGCCTGGTCTGGTCCGATTTGGTATGACAGCTTCGTAGGTCAAAAGTTCCAGCAGGTGAGGAGGCCCGGTAAGGGCTTGTTGGGGCTTCGACCACGACGACAACACCAACACGGCCTGCTTGGTGCGCCGACGCAAGCAGGCAAGGAAGCTTGCCAGTTGCTTTCGCGACGACCTGAGCAACATGGAGCGTTCAGCCAGTCATTGTTCGCCCCGCAAAGTCTGTTTTTTTTTCTATCTTCCTGTCTCGGAAGTATGATCGCGTACATACATCAATACATGCACATTCACATTCATGCATGCTTTCAGACATACGTACGTACATAATGTGCATATATATGTGCATACATGTACAGAGTTAAGCGCCCTGCACGCACACCACCTACCACGTCTCGTCTCTGGGCTTTTGTAGTGCAACGGATGGTCTATCCGAAGATGATCTAGTCCGTGGCGCCATTGGGCTGCCTCAGCGTCGAATTGCAAGGCAAAATGCACCACCAGTGTGGCATCTCGTACACTGTGTCAGAATGGGTCTCTCTCTTCTGTCTGTGTCTCATGTACACCGTGACTCTGCACAGCTGTAGAGGGCAGCACAGTATGGAGGTCCCTTCCTTGGCGCAGACTGAAAAAAAGAAGGATTTATATATATAAAAAAAAAAAAAAAAAAAAAAAAAAAAAAAAAAAAAAAAAAAAAAAAAAAAAAAAAAAAAAAAAAAAAAAAAAAAAAAAAAAAAAAAAAAAAAAAAAAAA
>SRPZ01000173.1:0-63882 GCA_018360255.1 Claviceps maximensis
TAATATAATTAATAACTATTAAGCTTAGGTATTTTTATAAATAATTATAAGTTTAAATAATTAAATAAAACCTTTATTTTATTTAAAGTACCTTTAATATAGTGTTTTTAATGCTAAAATAACTTAATAATTACTAATATTTCTTAGTTTAGTATATTATATTATACTTTTATAGGTTATAGTTTTCTTAATTAAAAAGCTATAAAATAGTATTTTTCTTTTAAGTTAGGCTATAATAAAATGCTAAAAATAGTAAAATTTAATATATTAGTCTTAATTTAAATATTAGCTTTAGAATTAAAATAATATAATAAAAGTGCTTATATAAATGCTTTTTTAAGAGTTTTAAATGTAATTTATTCTTAATTATTAAGTTCTATAAACCCTAGTTTTTTATTATTTTTACTTCTTTTTAGTAATATTATTAAGAAAGTAGTAATTAATAAATATTTTTAAATAAAGTATTAGTAAAAATTATAGAAACTAAAAAAGACTTAAATATCTTAAAATATTCTTAGTTTAGGCTATTATATAATAATAGCTATATACTTTTTATTTATTTTTACTTTATTTTTTAATAGTATAAATTCTAGAAATTTAATTTATTCTTTATAGAACTTATACTTTAATTTATAAATATATAAATTAGTATTATATAATTATTTAAGAATTTATTTTAAATAATAAGTATATTCTTTTTATATTTTAGAAAATACTAAAATATTATCTAAATAAATAATATAAATAATATTATTAAGCCTATATAGTGCTTAATTAATATAATACTAAAATATAGCTAGTATATTAGTTAGTTTAAATAGTATTACTAAATATTTATAGTGCCTATATTTTATTTAAAAAGCTATTTTTTATTTATTACCTTCTTTAATTTAAATATAATAATAAGCTTCTTTAATATTTAATTTAAATAAAATAGTTACTTTTAATATTTAATTTAAAATTTTTATAATAAGTAATAATAAGTATTAATTTTTAACTAAAACTTTATTTAGACCTTAATAATTAATATATAATTAAAGTAATTTATTTTTTTTTAAAATAAATAAAATTAGTGCTTTTACTAGGCTTTTTAAATATTAAATTTAACTAAGTTTTAGATTTTTATTTAAATATTCTTATAAGCTTTTTAAATTTATTAGTAATAATAAATAAATAAGGCTATATAGTAATACTATACTTAGTTTTATTTTAATAATATAATTAGTGCTTTAATATATAGGTAAATCTTTTACTAATTTAGTCTTAAATATATCTTAAAAACCCTTTAATTTCTTTAGAATAATACTAAAAATTATAGGTTTTTTTTGAGTATTATCTTTTTCTTTAAATAGTAATAGTTTTATATTTTTAAATACTATAAATATATAAGTTAATATAGTAGTCTTCTTTAAGAATTTTTTAGCATTTAATAATATAAAATATTTCTACTTTAAATTAAATTACTATTAATATATAAGGGGGTATAGAAAAATATTTAAATCCTTAAGAGTTAGTATTTTTAAAAGAATTAACTTTTCTTTAGTATTAATACTAATATATTATTAAATAACTTCTTTTTATATTTCTCTTAAATTAATTAGAAATAATAGTAATATTTATATATCTTTTATATATATACTTTTATTATTTACTATTTTAATTAAATATTTATTTTCTTTCTTTTTTTTAGCCCTTATTTTATAGCTAAGGCTAAATTAATTATATTAATCTTAGTATAAGTATTTAAATATACTTTTATTTTATTAGTTTTTTATACTTAGACCTTAGTTTTAATCTTAAATTAAGGTACTACTCTTAATATTATTTTAGTTAAGTATTAGGTATTATACTTAATCTCTTTTTTTTTTCTAATTTTATTTTTTTTTCTTTAGCTATTATACTTACTACCTTAGCTATAAGCTTTAAATAATCTAGTTAAATATATCCTTCTTTATTATAATAGTAATAAATAACTATTAATTTTTTATTTTTTAATTTTATATATTTATTGTTATTTTTCTTAGAGTTATATTTTTTTTAATATTCTTTAGTATTTTAATCCTTTTTTAAATTATAATATTTTCTTTAGTAATTGTTTTATTTTATAAGAGATACTTAACTACTTATTTTTATTAAACTTTTTACTAGTTTTTTCTATTTTTATTATATTTATAAAGCTTTCTAGAAATATATAGCTAATTTTACTATTTCTTATATTTTAGGTATAATAATAGCTAATAATTTAATATAATTATATAGCTTTTTTTAAAGCTTTATAAAATACTAAAGTACTTTTTATATCTTTAGTTTATAAGGAAAATGCTTCTTAAGTAAGTCTAAATAAATATAAAAATCTTAAGAACTTTAAGTCTTTTTTTATTTAATAATTTCTAGTTATTATATTAGCTAAACTTTTTAATTATTTAAATCTTTAATAAAAGTATAAGTTTATTTAATAAACCTACTTTAATTATTCTTTTAATTTTTTTTTAATAAGCTTTTTATTAATAAAGTAGTTTTATTTTAATTAATAGTTAACTTCTATATAATTATATATTAAAATAATTTTTTAATAATTCTTATAGTATTATTTTAGTGCTCTATTAAATACTTTCTAAAGATTATTAATTTAATCTTCTTATTTTTAAAGGTTAGTATTTAGTTTAAGTTTTTTAATATTACTTACTTTAACTTTCTTTTCCTAATTACTTTAAAAGTTATTAAATAATTAATACTTAGTTTTATATTATAGCTAAATTTAAAATTCTATAATTTTTCTTATAGTTTATATTTATAAATATAAAGGTATTATAATTCTTTAAGCTATATAATTCTTTATTAAACTACTTATTTTTTTATAAGGGTTTCTTTAGTAGTACTTTTACTTTATTATAAATCTTAGAATAATAATTTATTTAGTTATAAAGTAATATAGCTTTTACTATAAAGCTATTAATATAGTCTAACTATAATATTTTCTTAAGTAATTATATAGTAAAAGTCTTAGAATATTATAATAGTCTCTTAAATAATAGTAATAATTAGGTAAGAAAATTATAGTTAGAATTAAATATAAATTAAATAAGGGACTAGTATTATTACTAAACTAAGACTTACTTTTCTATCCTTAGTTTTTAGAATAAAATATCTTATTATATATTAAATAAATTTTCCTTTAAATTTCTCTATAATTTTATTATAAATTATAATATTAATTTAGTAGTAAATTAGCTATAAAGATAGGTATAAGCTATAATATACTAATAATAGTCCTAACTACCTTACTAAATTAGTTATAATTCTGCCTACTATAGTCTAATCTAATTCTAGCTTAGACTCTCAGACCTAACTCGTCCCCACTAGTACGGTTATAATTAGTTATGCTTTGTTGCGTAACATTTAAACTATTATTATATATAATATAGAATTATACTATACTTTTATAGCCCTTAAAGGGTAAGTATATAGTATTACTAAGGTATGTATTATAAAATAGTTAAAAAGCCTCTATATAATTATTAATACCTTTATGGCTATACTATAGACTTTACTTAAAACTAAAATAGCTATAGCCTTTATTAAACTATACTTTAATTTTTATTTACTTATTTTTTATAAGAGAATTAAGTTAAATAAAATAATAAAAAGAATTTATAATACTTATATAATAATAGTAGCTTACCTTTATTAATACTTATATAGCTATTATAAATACTTACTTTAATATAATATTTATTTTAACTATATACTATTTCTAAACTAACTTCTTAAACTTTTAAATAAATAATTACTTATATAAGCCTTAGCTTTAAAATAAAAAGATAAATAATATAAAAATAAAACTAAGGTATATATATATTATAACTATTATAATTATATAGTAGCTAAGTATAAGCTAAATTTTATTATTATAGCTAAGATTATTAAACTTTATATAGGCTTAAATAAGTATAAGTTCTTTACCTTTACTTAGTTATATACTAAATATATTAATTTAAATTCCTATCTTTATTACTATAATATTTCTAAAGTAAACTTACTATAGTGCTAGTACTAAGCTAATAATAAAAACCTTTATTATATTATTTTTAAATATAAAAAATATAACTATTTTTATTTTATTATAATAAGCCTATTTTTACTTTAAAATTACTATAATATTTATATAGTATTTAATTCTAAATAAACTATAGTAATTTTTATAAGGTAATTCTTTATAACTAGCTATTTTTAATAGTTTTTATTAATTTATATACTAAAAACTAAATAAATAAAGAATATTATAAAAATAATTATATAAAATATAAAAGTAGTAGCTATACTAGTATTAGTATAAGGTTATAATAATTATATAAATAATAAGTAAGTATTAAAAGTAAGTAATTTATTATAATAAAAATAAAACTATAGATTTATAGCTTTATATTATAACTATAGTAATACTACTATTACTTTACTATTTACTTTACTTTCTCTAACTTAGCCTTTTTTTTTTATTAATATTATTATTATTAAGTTCTTTCACCCTTTATTACTTATAACTTATATTACTATTAGTATTTTATACTAATATTATAGTAATACTATAAATAACTTATAGAATTTAATTATTTTTCTTTAGGGTATTTATAATATATATATAAGCTATAATAGTATTTTAGTTTAAATAGCTAATATCTTTATATTATTATTACTATAAACCTATAATAATATACTTACTTTTTTAATTATACTAAGGGTTTTATTAATTCTATACTTTATTACTTTTTAAGTAGTATTATATATAGTTTCTAACTTTAAATTAGTATTATACTAATACTAACTTAGTTTAGTATTATATTTATATTAATATTCTTTTCTATAGCTTTATAATTTAAATAGTTAAGAATATTTTTTACCTTATTTTAATAAGTAAATAAATTATATAGCTATATACTAATTAGCTAATATAGTAATACTAGCTTAAACCTAACTTACTTTATAATATAGCTTTTTAGCTATAATATACTTATAGTAAGAATCCTTAATATCTATATTAATTAGTAATAAAACTAAGGTAGGTTTATACTAAGCTTTTTATTTTAAGTATTATAGTATAACTTATATATATTTTTAGTATAGGTAAAATAAAGAGTATATAGCTAGGTATATATAGAATTAAGCTATTAGTAAATTAATAATAGTATTAAATTAATATAGAAGTAGTATTTATATTCTTTTTATTAGTTTAAAACTTATTTACTTTTTATAGTAATTTTTATAGTATTATAATTTTTTTATTTATTCTTTAGTATACTATTAAACTAAAGCTAATATAGTAATATAGTAAGAAGGAAATTAAGGGTATATTTATATTTATAAAAAGATTATAAAGAAGAAAAAAGAAAAGAAGTTCTTATTAAAGGAAGATAACCTTTTTATAATACTCTTTCCCCCCTTTTTTTATATAATTACTAAGTAGCTATTAATAGTTTATATAGCTATTATAATAGTTACTATAGCTAAATCTTATACTTAACCCTAGGTTAGGACTATAAGGCCTTTAAAATAGTAATATAGTAACTAACTAAGCTACTTAGGTATAGATAATTCTTACTTATACTCTAGGAAAATATTACTATACTTCTTTAGTAATACTAGCTATATTTAGCTAATAGTATACCTTTTTTTTTATAATTTATACTAACTATAAGGCCTTAGCAGCCCTAATATATAAATACTATAGTAATATATAGGTTTTCCCCTCTATACTAAGGTTTTTCCTATATACCTTAAGTAGCTAAGGTACTAGATATTAGGCTAGTTAGTAGCCTATCTAGAGTATAATAATAATAATAATAATAATAATTATTTATAAATAGCTAAAATACTTAAATAAATATAATTAATAAAAGGTATTATAGCTATACTTACTATATTAATCTATATTATAAATAAATTACTTAGAGAGTTATAAATAGTCTTTTTTAACTTAAGTAAATTAATACTAATTAAATAATTATAAATAGCTTTATAAAGAGTCTTAAATATAAAAAATGTATTAATTTTATATAAATATTATATATAATTCTAAAGTTAGTATTTATTATAGGCCTTAATATTTAAAATCCTTTATAGATTATTTAATTAAATATTTTTCTATATATTTTATATATTATTTTCCCTCTTTATAGTATTAACTATAAATATTAATTTTTTTTAGTATATTTAGAGTATAACCTTCTATAAGCTATATTTTTTAGATTTTTAATATATTTTTTTAGCCTTATTTTTTAGGCTAGTTTTATATATTTTTTTATACTTTTATATAATTAAATATTATATATACTTTATATAGGCTAGTTATTTAGCTATAAAGATAGTATTATATATTATAGACCTTTTAAGGTCTTTTTTATTAGTATAGTGCCTTATATTTAGCCTTATATCTTAGGCATTCCGCTAAAGATCCCTTCTATATATAATTTAAGTAGTAGGAGTATCTCCGTTAGATAGCGAATACATTATGCACTATTCCTAGATGTAATATAAATTACTTAAATAGCTAGTATGATAAATATATAATAAATATATATAAAAAACGAATACTTATATAAGAATAATAATTATGAAATATTTATTTTTACTATACTTCTGAATAAAACTTAGAAGGTCAGAATCTAAATATGCCTTAATAATATAGCTATTATATATTCTTATAGTCTACTTCGTGAAATACTCAGAAGGTTTACGGATACCGCAAATTCCCGATTCCTGGTTCAGCTTCTGTTAGCTAAATGCATGTAGTGCAGGATCTTTTTCATGGTCTAGCTGTGCCAACGCGAAACTCCCATTAGCAACGAATAATATACCGACTCTGACTGTCCGCAAAATGTCTGTTCGCACTTTGAGAATTGGTATGTGAAACCATTGATCTTGTGTAGCCAAGCATGAAATGCGCACACTTTAGAGGAAGGAACACAGTCGAGATAGACCGTATCACAATCCTAAGCTGAAAATTTTGACTTGCAGGTCTAATACCGGGCGATGGTATTGGAAAAGAAGTGATTCCAGCCGGCCGCCGTGTCCTAGAATCTTTGCCTAGCTACCTCAAATTAAAATTCGATTTCATCAATCTCAAGGCGGGTTATGAAGCATTTGAACAAACTGGCCACGCTTTGCCCGATGACACCGTCGAAGTTCTACGCAAAGATTGCGATGGCGCTCTCTTTGGAGCCGTGAGCTCTCCTTCCCACGCTGTTAAAGGCTACTCATCACCCATTGTTGCACTTCGCAAACGCCTGGATCTTTACGCCAATGTTCGTCCAGTCAAGACAATAATGAACGCATCAAGACCTCTTGACATGGTCATTGTCCGCGAAAACACCGAAGATTTGTACGTCAAAGAAGAGAAGACGATCGACGGCCCAGAGGGCAGGGTAGCAGAAGCCATAAAAAGAATATCTGAGAAGGCCTCTTTCCGCATCGCAGCTATGGCCGGAGACATTGCCAATCGCCGTCACCAACTTCGGCAGTCAGGAAATCCTAGTATCCACAAAGAGGCCACTGTCACTATCACACACAAGTCCAATGTCTTATCCCAAACCGATGGCTTGTTCCGCGAAGCATCCAAACGGGCGCTCTCTGACGCAAGATACGCCACTGTGAAAGTAGAGGAACAGATTGTTGACTCCATGGTCTACAAGCTTTTCCGCCAACCACAGGACTACGACGTCATCGTTGCCCCCAATCTCTACGGAGATATCTTGTCGGATGGTGCTGCAGCTTTAGTTGGTAGTCTTGGACTCGTGCCTAGCGCAAATGTTGGCAAAGATTTTGCAATTGGCGAACCCTGCCACGGTAGCGCACCAGATATTATGGGTAAAGGAATAGCAAACCCAATCGCTACTCTGAGAAGTGCGGCTCTTATGCTTGAGTTTCTCGAGGAACCCGCAGCAGCAGCTAAGATCTATGCTGCGGTCGACGCCAATCTTGCTGAAGGCAAGCTTTTGAGCCCAGACCTGGGAGGTTCAGCTACAACCGAGGAGGTCGTTGAAGATATCCTCAAGAAACTGTAAAGACATCAGTCCATTCAGCTGTCTTCATGGCAAAATGGAGGCTGATCTTAGATCATTTTATTTGAGGCAACTTCTTGATGGCGATGTACTAAGATTCAAAAAATTGGAATTGTATTAATGTAGGATTTGGGCAAAAAAGTAAAGAAGTCTTATGCCCTGCCATGTCCTAGTTGAGCAATATTGTTCAGTAGCAGCATCTTGTCGCAACGTGGGTAATAATTAGCGGCTTGACTTGTTCGTGCAATGAAGATCTCTGCATCTCAATTGAAATCGTTTTTGTCACGCAAGGCAAAAGAGGCGGTGACATTAACCAGTAGCACTTAGTCACTTTAGAAAGATGACTTGTCAAACGTATAAGGCAAAGAACGATGTAACATGTACACTAAGAAGTGTGTTTTAGAAAACTTTTACTCTACATATTTAATGATACAGAAATAAGCAGCGGTTTAGTGGAAGTTGTGCTATTAATATTGGAATTACTTCGTTCTTTTTGTTTCGAGCTCTGACTCATACTTTGCTACGAGCTCCCTCCTACACGCTGGTTAGCAGGCTGCATTTGAGGAGTGCGCATTGACGGTGACACTTACTGCAAATGAGGTGGTGCGGGAGAGTAGTGACTGAACTCCATGCTGAATTCTCCTTTGCCCTGTGTTGCGGCCCTCAATTGTGAACTGAAGCCGAACATGGCGTTAAGACTACAATCACAAATCAAAGTGAAGTCTTCGCTGCCTATTTCGGTGTCATGAATAGTCGCATTCCTCTTGTTCATAAGCATGAGTATATTGCCTTGAAATTCATTTGGGGCTGTAATGGTCGTCTTCATCAAAGGCTCTAATACCTGGCCACCTGCAGTAGGGAATGCTTTTCGGAACGCCATTTGTGTAGCCAGACTGAAGGCATAATCTGATGAGTCGGTAACGTGGGTAGCACCGTCGTTGATAACCATTTTTGTGCCTATCACTCTGTGACCTAATAGCGGACCCTTTTCGCAAGTCAGGTCGAAGCCTTTGGCGCAAGCAGTCAAGAATTTATCGGGGATGTGTCCGCCTACGACCTGACTTTCATAGTGATTGTCTTCGCCGCTTTCGTTGGGTTCGATCCATCCAGCAACTCGCGCAAAGTCACCGGGACCACCGCTTTGGCGGCGGAGGAGATAGTCGAAGTCAGCTCGTTGGGAAATAGTCTCTCGGTAGGCAACTCTCGGCTGCCCGGTCACACAGTCTGTCTTGTACTCCCGCTTTAATCGCTCGACATATACTTCAAGATGCAATTCACCCATGCCAGAAATGATGGTCTCTTCGCTCTCGGGATCCACGTGAACCCGGAAAGTCGGGTCTTCTCGCTGAAACCTGTTCATGGCTTTGCTGAAATTATCCGCGTCTGCAGTGCGCTTCGGTCTGATAGAAAGTGACATGACAGCATCTGGCACAAACATTGAAGACATAGTGAATGGTAGTCCTCCATCTGTGAAAGTGTCGCCAGATGCGCAATCAACGCCAAACACTGCGCAGATTTCTCCAGCACCAACCTCGGAAACATCCTCCATTTCATTAGAATGCATGCGAACGATTCTCGGTATACGAACTTTTTTATCTGTTCTGGAGTTGAACAGGTAAGTACCTTTCGTGAGCGTACCCTGGTAGACACGAATGTATGTGAGTTGACCATAGTTATTTTCTTCCAGTTTGAACGCCAATCCAACAAAAGGTAAGGAGTTGTAAGGGACTAGGTTGACCTGCAACTCGTCTTTGGACTTATCAAGAGCCGTGTTCTTGATCTGGGAAGGATTTGGTAAGTAGTCACAGACAGCATCGAGCATAGGCTGGATACCTTTGTCAGCTAGTGCAGAGCCCATCAGGACAGGTGAGAAGCTACGTGCAATAGTAGCACGTCGAATAGCAGCTTTGATTTGGTCTTTCGTCGGCTCCTGCTCTTCTAAGAAAATCTCAGCAATTTCGTCGTCAACGTCTGCCAACTTTTCGATAAGCGCCTGACGCTTCTCTCTCGCGAGATCTTGAAGATTGGCTGGTATTGCCTCGGCCACTCTGACTTTCGTTCCTCTGGGTCCTTCGAAGTAAAGCGCCCTCATCTCTATCAGGTCGACAACACCCTCAAACTCGTCTTCAGCTCCAATTGGAATTTGAATAGCAGCTGCAGCCATTTTGAGTTTGGCGTTGATTTGCTCCACAGCTTTCCAGGGATTTGCACCCATACGATCCATTTTGTTGACGAAAGAAATTCGGGGAACGTTGTATCGCTTCATTTGACGATCCACGGTAGTGGTTTGTGATTGGACCCCGCTGACGGCGCATATAATCATGACAGCACCATCCAGAACACGTAGAGCTCGCTCTACCTCAATTGTGAAGTCGATATGACCTGGTGTGTCAATCAAATTGAAGTGATAGGTCTCTTCAACAGCATTCTCTGTCTTCTTCCAGTCACAAAAAGTGGCCGCAGATTGAATGGTGATTCCTTTCTCCCTTTCAAGTTCCATAGAGTCCATTTTCGCACCGACGGCATCTTTACCTCTGACTTCGTGTATTGCTTTGATCCGGCCAGTGTAAAAAAGGACGCGTTCCGTTACAGTCGTCTTGCCACTATCAATGTGTGCCTACCGCGTGTCAGTCATCAATTTTGGTTGTTGGCGTTTATGAAAGAAATTTGTCTAACTGCAATGCCAATGTTTCGAACTCTGGATAATCGACGGGCTTCGTCAGGTGCAATGTTACTTTCGACAGAATCGGAGACCGAGATTGAAGAATCTTGCTGTGACTTGATCAGCCTAGGACGCAAATTAGGTTAGCAGCGGATAATGAGCGATACTAGAGTCAAGTCTGTCTCCAGTCCAGGTATCGATCGTCTCACGCTTCTTGAGCAGCTGTTGTGTGGCGCATTCGGGTTTGCTCTAAGGTTCTTGCACAGCTGAAGGCCATGCATCGCCCAGATTTACCGCATTGGAAGGCTTGCCATTGCGAACCCAGGAAACGGCGACTAAGCCATCTGGCTGTTCCTGGTATATTCATAGCGACGTATACCTTCACAACATAGTGAGGCGCGTGCGGACGGCGGAACTCGATTTTTTCTTGGTCTCTTTCGAGCAAGGTTTGACAGGAGAACCTAATTCAGAAAGCAAGAACAAGTGGGCCGAGCTACTATCACGTGATATACGTTGTAGAGCGTCCTAAAGTGCATAAAGCGTGGAAAACATAATGCCGCACGTTTATCTACGGTTAAAATTACTATAGAAATAAAAGTATTAAATAGAAAGTTCTTTAAATATAAGTAAGTAGTAAATTATTTCCTTTAAAGATAAATAATAAAAAAAAAGTACTAAAAATACTAGTTATATAGCTTAAGTGTAAGAAACACTAAGTATATATGTTATTTATTTATAAAGAAATATAATGTTATAATAGTCTCTTAGATAACAGTGACGATTAGGCAAGAAGATTATAGTTAGAATTAAAAATAAATCGAACAAGGAACTAGTATTATTACTAGACTAAGACTTACCCTTCTATCTCTTTTCTCTAGGATAGAATGCTATATTTATAGATAGAATTCCTTTTTAATTTTCCCTTAATTCCCCTATAATTCTATTATAAATTATATATTAATTTAGTAGTAAATTTATTATAAAGTATAGTATAATCTATAATGCTTTAATAATAGTCCTTAACTACCTTACTATATTAGTTATAATTCTACCCACTAAAGCTTAGCTTAATTCTAGCTAGACTTTTAAATTAGATTTATTCCTACTATTCTATCTATAATTAATTATACTTTATTATATAATAACTATCCCCTCTTTAATTAAACTTTAACTTAAAGTTAAGGTATAAGAGAGGTTAGCTTATATAAAAAAGAAAAGGCTAGGTTTATATAATAATTACTTTTATACTTATTAAGTAATTTACTTTATACTTATAAGCTTATAAAGGGATTTATTTTAAGCTTATATTATAGTTATAGCTATAAATATACTAATTTAGCTATAGTTTATAAGAACTCCCTAAATCCCCTAAGATTATATATATTTCTCTTCTTTTTTTATTACTACTTTTCCTAATATTTATAATATATTATACCTTTATTAACTTAGGTATTTTCCTTATAATTTTATTCTCTTTTTTTTTAATTCTTTTATTTATTATATTTATTTTAATATAAGTATAAGTAAGAATTCTAGTAATAATATAGGTAAAGTCTAGTAAACTTTATTTATTAAATCTTTAATTAAATTTTTATTAAAAGTAATTATTTTAGTATAAATTTTAAAAGTTATATAAATAGATAGTATAACTATTTTATAGTAAACCTTTCCCTTTAGTTCTAAAGAATTAAGTTTATTTTTTAATTTTACTTTATTATATAATCTAGTATTAATTTATAGTAAAAAATTACTAAATTAGCTTTACTATATTTAATAAGAAGCTCTTAGTTACTATACTAGCTAAAATTATAAGGAAACTAGCTAAGATTTCTTTTACTAATTCTTTAATAAAGCTACTTTTTAAAAAGTATAAATAAGTTAATAAAACATTATTAAACCTAAAAAAAAAATAAACTCTTTATATTTCTTTAAAAACTTCTTTTAGTAAAGTTATTTCTAAGAATAAAGTAAATAATTTACCTATACTATTTACTTTTAAAATTAAGACCTTAGTTTATAATTTTAAATTATTTATAAAATTAATAAAAAAGAATAGAAAAAAAGCATTAATACTTAATATTTAGACTTATAATATAACTAAAGTTACTAGCTTAAAATCTAGGTTAGTATTACCTAAGAAAAATATTTATAAGGAAGTAAAATAGATTTCTATTAATACTTTAATTTCTTTATAAAATAAAATATATCTCTACTATATAAAGTTAGAGCTTAATATATTAAAAAATATAGTTAAATTAAAGAAGCTTTTTAACTTTTACCTTAGCTATAAAGATATACTTAAAAGCACTAAATACTATTTTTATACTAAAAAAGGCTTATATTATAATATAGTAGGTTTTCTCTTTTTTATATATTTATATATAATTTTTTTACTAATTAATTATAGATACCTCTCTTAATTACTATTTACTATAATAATTTCTTTACTATTTATACTTAGGTTTTTAATATTTTAGCCTTAAATTAAAACCCTAATAATTTTAAAACTGCTTTTATATTATAGGTAATTTTTACTAATCTTTATATTATATATTAGTCTTTAGTTTAAGCTTACTTAGAAGAGTATTATTTTACTTTAAATAAGAATATTATTAAATTAGCTTAATATAAAGTATATAAAGAATTATATAGTAGTTATATTTAGATATATAAGGCTATATTTCTAATTATATATAGTAAAAAAGTAAGTATTTATTATCTTTCTCTTTCCTTTTTTTTTATTTTAAATTATAACTAATTTAATTATTTTAATTTAATATTAGTAAAAAATAATTAAATAAGGATTACTAGCCTTATCCTACTACTAATAGTTCTATAATTTATGCTTTTTATACTACTATAAATATATTTATTTTATAGGTTTATAAGAATATAAAAAAGAAAGCCTAAGAAAAGATAGCTAAAACTTTATATATAATTTTTTATAATACCTTTATAGATTAAATAGATAGATTTTTATAAATATAATATACTATTACTTTGCTTAATTATTAATTTACATCCCTTTTTAGTCTACTCTATTTTTTAGGTTTTATAATAATCTTTTTAATAATCTTTTTACATTCCTTTTTGCTTAATATATAATAGTATTCTTTAATTAATTAGGGTGCATTCTATAATACTTAGGCATTTAACTATTAATTATATTTAAAAGGCTATCCCTTTTACTTTACTAAATAGTATAGTTCTTATTTTAGGAAGCAGTGTGCTTTTACTCTATTAAATGAAATACATTATATATTCGGGATAATTAATTTAGTAAAGTAAGTTTATAAGCTTATTAACTAATTTTTTCTAGGACTTAAAAAGGTTCTAAATACTTAGATAATAGCTTTTAATTTTATTTAAATTAAAGATTTTTTATATTTAGAGCTATAAGGTCTTCTCTTTTAAATAAGAATTCTTAGTATTTCTTATTAAAATATTTTAATTAAAACTTAATACTTTATATTTATTATACTTTTAATTATTATTAAAATACTTATAGCTTTTTAATATATTACCTTACTTTAAGTACTCTCCCTTTAATAAGGTTATCCTTAATTAATTAAAATATTAGGTAGTAGCCTATTAAAGCTATATTTAGGCTTTTATTTATAGTTATATTTATTATATTATTATAAGTAAATCTTACTATTTTTAAAAGTATAGGCTATATATATTTATTATTTATTATAAAGATATATAAATATTATTCTAATATTTAGTTTACTTACTTTATTTATTTATCTATTTAAGGGTAAAAAGTAGTAAATAATTAATACTTAACTTTAAATATAAAGTAAAGGTTTAACTAGAAATTGCTAGTAAATAGTATTTTTTAATTAGAAACTATACTTATTAATACACTAAATAGTAACTCTATTTTCTTATAAAATAATCTTATAAGGTTAGCTATAGTAATTATATATAATATTAATAAGAATACTATATATTTTATATATTAATTAACTATAACTAAAATTTTATTTATAAGGTCTTTTTTTTATATAGTTTAAGGGAGACCTATAATAAAATCTATAGAAATTTCTATCTATAGTTTTTTTAGCCTTAAAAGGTTTTAAAGTTTTCTATATAGCTTATATTATAATACTACTATTCTTTAATAAGTTATATATAATTAAATATATTTTTTAACTTTAATATTAATTTTTAGCTAATAAAACTTTCTTTTTATAAGTTTAGAAGTTTATTTTATATTAAAATATCTAGCTAATAGATTATTATAATAAATTTAAAAAAATAAAATCTTTTAAAACTTCTAAATTAAGTATAAATATTTACTTTTAATATCTTAAAATACTTTATTAATTTAGTAATTAATTTTACTTTTAATAGCTATAAAAATTTTTTATTTTTTCTTAGGTTTATATATTTATTTCTTATATAATTAAAACTATTTTTAATAATAATTTTCTATTATTTTAGTAATATAGGTCTTTATTCTTTTTTATTATTTTAACTATAATTTAGTTAAAAGTAAGTAATAAGCCTAACTTCTTTATTAAACCTTTTTTAATAAAGATTCTTCCCTGCTTTTTTAGGGATTTTAAGTCTTTATTTAGTTTTTTATTATATATAATTATATTAACTTAGGTAATCTTTTTTTTAAGCTTTTAAATAAAATTATTTTAATCTTCTTCTTTTTTTATATAGTAATTAAGTTATTTTAATAGTATATTTATTAAATTTAATATACCCTTTTAATACTTAATTATAAAATTATATAAAGTAAAAAATATATATTAATATAACTAATATTTATTTAATTTAAGTATTTTTATAAATAACTATAGGTTTAAATAATCTAATAAAACTTTAATTTTATTTATAGTACCTTTAATATAGTATTTTTAATATTAAAATAATTTAATAATTACTAATATTTCTTAATTTAATATATAATATTATACTTTTATAAGTTATAATTTTCTTAACTAAAAAGTAATAAAGTAATATTTTCTTTTTAAATTAAGCTATAATAAAATACCTAAAATAGTAAAATTTAATATATTAGTTTTAATTTAAATATTAGCTTTAAAATTAAAATAATATAATAAAAGTGCTTATATAAATACTTTTTTAAGAGTTTTAAATATAATTTATTCTTAATTATTAAGTTTTATAGTTCCTAGTTTTTTACTATTTGTACTTTCTTTTAGTAATATTATTAAAGGAGTAGTAATTAATAAATATCCTTAAATAAAGTATTAGTAAAAATTATAGAAACTAAGAAAGACTTAAATATCTTAAAATATTCTTAATTTAAGCTATTATATAATAGTAGCTATATACTTTTTATTTATTTTAACTCTATTTTTTAATAGTATAAATCTAAGGAATTTAATTTATTCTTTATAAAACTTATACTTTAATTTATAAATATATAAATTAGTATTATATAATTATTTAAGAACCTATTTTAAATATTAAGTATATTCTTCTTATATTTTAGAAAATACTAAAATATTATTATTATTATTATTAAATTACTCTAGATAGGCTACTAACTAGCCTAATATCTAGTACCTTAGCTACTTAGACTATATAGAAAAAACCCTAGTATAGAGGGGAAAACCTATATACTACTATAGCATTTATATACTAGGGCTACTAAGGCCCTATAGTTAGTATTAGTTATAAGAAAAGGTATATTACTAACTAAATATAGCTAGTATTACTAAAGAAGTATAGTAATATTTTTCTAGAGTATAAGTAAGAATTATCTAGGCCTAAGTAGCTTAGTTAGTTACTATATTACTATTATAAAGGCCCTATAGTTCTAACCTAGGGTTAGGTATAAGGTCTAGCTATAGTAATTACTATAGTAGCTATATAGACTATTAATAGCTACCTAGTAATTATATAAAAAAGGGAGAGGGGAAAGAGTATTATAAAAAGGTTATCTTTTCTTAGTAAAAACCTCTTTTCTTTCTTCTTTTTTATAACCTTTTTATAAATATAAGTATACCTTTAATTCCCTTCTTACTATACTACTATATTAGCTTTAGTTTAATAATATACTAAAAAATAAATAAAAAAAATTAAAATACTATAAAAATTACTATAAAAAATAAATAAATCTTAGGCTAATAAAAAGAATATAAGTACTACTTCTATACTAATTTAATACTATTACTAATTTACTAGTAGCCTAATTCTATATATACTTAGCTATATACTCCTTACTTTACTTACACTAAGAATATATATAAATTATACTATAATACTTAAAGTAAAAAGCTTAATATAAATTTACTATAGTTTTACTATTAATTAATATAAGTATTAAAGGATTTTACTATAAGTATACTATAGCTAAAAAGCTATATTATAAGGTAAGTTAAGTCTAAGCTAGTGTTATTATAATAGCTTATTAGTATATAGCTATATAATTTATTTACTTACTAAAATAAAGTAAAAAGTATTCTTAACTACTAAAATTAAAAAGCTATAGAGAAGGATATTAGTATAAGTATAATATAAAACTAAGTTAGTATTAATATAATACTAATTTAAAGTAAAAAACTATATATAATACTACCTAAAAGGTAGTAAAGTATAAAATTAATAAAACCCTTAGTATAATTAAAAAAATAAGTATATTATTATAAGTCTATAGTAATAATAATATAAAGATATTAGCTATTTAGACTAAAATACTATTATAGCTTATATATATTATAAATGCCTTAGAGAAAAATAACTATATTTTATAGGTTACCTATAATATTACTATAGTATTAGTATAAAATACTAATAATAGTATAAGTTATAAATAGTAAAGAGTAGAAAAACTTAATAATAATAATATTAATAAAAAAATAAAGGCTAAGTTAAAGAAGGTAAAGTAAATAATAAGGTAGTAATAGTATTATTATAGCTATAATATAAAGCTATAGGTTTATAGTTTTATTTTTACTATAATAAATTAATTATTTTTAATACTTATTTATTATCTATATAACTACTATAACTCTATACTAATATTAGTATAGCTACTATTCTTATATTCTATATAATTATTTCTATAATATTCTCTATTTATTTAGTTTTTAGCTTATAAACTAGTAAAAACTACTAAAGGTAATTAGTTTTAAGGAACTACTTTATAAGAATTACTATAAATAATTTAGAATTAAGCACTATATAAATATTATAGTAGTCCTAAAGTAAAAATAAGCTTACTATAATTAAATAAAAATAATTATATTTTTTATACTTAAGAATAATATAGTAATAGTCTTTATTATTAGCTTAATATTAGTACTATAATAAGTTTACCTTAGGGATATTATAGTAATAAAGGTAGAAATTTAGGCTAATATATTTAGTATATAACTAAATAAAGGTAAAGAACTTATACTTACTTAGGCCTATATAGAGTTTAATAATCTTAGCTATAGTAATAAAATTTAGTTTATACTTAGCTACTATATAATTATAGTAATTATAGTATATATATACTTTAGTTCTATCTCTATACTATTTATTTTTCTATTTTAAAGCTAAAGCTTATATAAGTAATTATTTATTTAGAGGTTTAAAGGGTTAGTTTAAAAATAATATATAGTTAAAGTAATTATTACTTTAAGGTAGGTATTTATAGTAGCTATATAAATATTAATAAAGGTAAGCTACTATTACTATATAAATACTATATATTTTTTTTACTATTTTATTTAACTTAATTCTCTTATAAAAGATAAGTAAATAAAAATTAAAATATAGATTAATAAAGGCTATAGCTACTTTAGTTTTAAGTAAAGTTTATAATATAGCCTTAAAGGCACTAGTAATAATATAAAGACTTTTTAACTATTTTATAATAAATATTTTAATAATACTATATACTTACCCTTTAAGGGCTATAAAAGTATAGTATAATTCTATACTATATATAATAATAGTTTAAATAACTTATATATAAAGAAGCTTAAAGTTTTAAAGAAAATAACTCTATATTAATATTACTAATACTATAAAGATAAGGCACTACTACTCTAGCTTTAACTTAACTTACTTTTAATATACTTATTAATATAGCTTATAGTATATTTAAACCCTAAGAAAGTATATAAACTAAACTAGCTATATTATAATAGTACTAAGTTAAACTAAGGTTATAATAGCTATATACTATTTTATAAAGTATATTAGCTTACTTTTCTAGAGGTAAAACTTAAGACTTAACTTTTAAAACTATTTTTAGTAAATACCTTATATTACCTTAAGTTACTATTATATCTCTTTTACTATATAGCTATATATAAGTATATTAGTATTATTAAAGAATCTAAATATAAGTATAAAGTATACTATAATTAGCTTTTTATATAAAGGTATAATATAAAGAAGAAAGAGAATAAAAAATATAAATAATCTTTATAAAACCTTTATAGTAATAAGTAAGGCCTTTATTATTTAGTTATTAAAAAAAAGATATATTATATAATTAGTAATAAAGGCATAGGTCTATATTATTATTTAAGTAAGTATACTAGCTTTAAGTAAAATATAAGTAAGTTATTAATAATAAACTATATTAAAAGTAGTTAATATATTTAGCTATAATAATAAAGTAATACTACTATAGTGCTATACTATATATATAGCCTTTATAAGTATACTAAGTATAGTTTTAGTAAAATAGTTTACTTAGTTATTTATTTATATATTTAGTAGTATATTTCCCTCTTTAGCTATATTAATAAGCTATATTATTATTATTACTTTAAGTACTTTTTTAACTATATTAAGAAGAAAAATAAGCTATTATACTTCTATATATTATTATTTTTCTAGGGTTTTACTTAGTTTATAAAAAATAATAACCTTAGCTTATTAAAATAGGCTTAGATAATAACTAATATAGTAGTATATATTAAGAAAGTAAATAAGGGTATTAGTTAGGGATTTACTATAGGCTTTAAGAAATTTAATAAAGAGTTTATTAAGGCTTAGTACTTTTTAGCTAAAAAGGCTTTTAATAATACTTTAGATTTTATTAGTATTAAAGTAGTTTTTTAGTAAAAATACTATAGTATTAAGCTAGTAAAAGGTATTATTTAAAATATTATTAGTTTAGGCTTAAAATAATAAAAAGAAGTATTTTACTAAGGTAGCTACTATATTAGTATAGCTATAGCTTATAATTATAATAAGGCCTTTTTCTTTAAAAAGAGGTAGTATATATTACTATTTTAATAGTAATTTACTATAAAGCTAAGCCTAGTGCTTAAGTTTTTAAAGGTTACTATATTTAGCTATAGTAATATTAAATATAGCTTATTATATACTTTAGTATTTATTATAAATAACTTAGGCTTAAGTTTTCTTTACCTTAGTAATAGTATATTAGTTTTTATTTATATAAAATACTTACTATTAGTACTATATTTTTTTTACTTTAAGGACTACTTCTTTTATATATTAATTTTACTATAGGTTTTACTTAAAGCTATTTCTAAGTTACTTTAGTATTATAAGCTTTATAATAATATAAAGTTTACTTATAAGCTATACTATATAATTCTTAATTTTACTTAAAGTACTTAAAGAGATATAAGTAATATTTAATTAAAATTAGTTTATAGCTTTAGTAATAATAAAGTAATTCTTTATAAATAATTAGTTAAAGTAAGTTATATAGTTAAGCTTAGAGCACTTACTAAAGCTAATATAAATTAGCTATAGTATGTAGTTTAACTTTATAATAAAAAGGCTACCTAAAAACTTAATAAATATATTAATAATTACTTATATATAATTAATTATACTACTTTTATAGCCTTATAAATACTAAGTAACTTTACCTTAAAGAGTAATAATACTAAGCTATTATTACTTTACTATTATAAGTAATAAATTACTTCTTATTAAGGTATATCTATACTAATTCTATAGTAAATAATATTAGTTAAAATCCCTAATAAAAATACTATTTTTCTATATTAATACTATTATAAACTTAATAAGGGGTATTATTTAGTTAGGTTTATATAAAAAAAAGTAAATAAAGTATATATTAAATTTAGTAATACTTACTATATATTAATTAGTATTAAACTAAGTTAACTATAATATAAGTCTATATTAATAGTTAATATATATAGCTATATAGCTACTTTATATTATAAGTTAAAATTTACTAAAACTAAAGTTAAAAGGCTAGTCTCTAAAGAGGCTAAGCTTTTAAATTACTATTATATTAGTTCTAGGCTAGGATTTTAGTACTATATATATATAATAGGTTTTTTATTATATATTTTAGTATATAACCTTAATTATATATATTAAATAGTTTATTAAGTTAGGCTTAGTATATTTAATTTTAAAGTAAAGGTAGTATAGTAATTAAGGTATATCTCTATAGCTTTATAAAAATATTATATAGATTTTAATTAAAAGCTTAAGAGTTAGTTTTAAGAGTAGCTAATATACTTTTATAATAAGGTCTCTTTAAATAATATATTATTAGCTTTATATTTATAATTATAGCTATAGCTACTTACCTTATATTATTTATTTATTTTAAAAAAGGGGGGGGTAGTAAATATCTAAGGCTAGCTTAAATATATAGCTTTTATATAATTTTACTAATTATTAGCTATACTATAGCTTTTTAACTAAGCTAGGTATAACTTTAAGTAGTTAATATAGTATTTCTATATTAAGCCTATAAGAGCTAAATATAAGGATTTTTTATTCTTATAGTATTTAATTATATAGTAACTATAGTATAGTACTATATTATAATATATTACTATATAGCTAAACTTAAAGTATTTATAGTACTAATAAGGGTAAAGAGTATTATTATAAAGCTTAGCTTTAAATATTTTAGCCTTATAAATAATACTAATATAATATAGCTTATTAGCTATATTAACTTTATTAATACTAATAATAAAGGGTGCTTAAGTAAAAATACTATAAGGCTTTTATATTATAACCTTTATAAAGCTAGTACTATTAGCTATAATAATATTTTAAAGAATAGCTTTAGTAGCTTAGTTTTATATATAATAAATAAAAAAGCCTTTAATAATAATATTAAAGATATAGTAATTTAATATTATTTTTAGCTTAAAAGTAGCTTAAATTTAAGTAATATTTTTAATATAAAGTTTAGCTATATTTTAAAAGATAATTATAGTATTACTACTATAAAAGCATTTTATAGCTATAATAGTATTAAAGCCTATAGCTTAATTAATAGTATTAATAATTTCTTTAGAAAAGTAGCTTTAAGCTACTTTTATAATAATATTACCTTTAACTATAGTTTTATAGTAAACTTTAAGTAATATTACTATAATAATAATATAGTTAAAGGTAAAAGTTATTAAAGTAATTTCTCTAGCTATAATAGTAGCCTAGCTTAGTACTAAGCTATTATTAATAAAAAGCATTTTTTTAATAGTATATTTAATTATTTTTTTAAGATTTTTTATAATAATTAGTTTATTAAGTAATAATTAAAAAGAAGATAAAAAAGAAAATAAAGATATTTAGATACTATATTAGCTATATATTTTAGCTATATTATTTATATAAAGAATAATTTATTATACTTTCTTTAGTATAGTATTTAAAACTAATTTAGCTAATTTTTTATATTTAATTTATAAGTAGTTTAGAACTTTATTATATACTATATATAGTATAAATTTAATATAGCTACTTATTATAAAGCTTTCTTAGCTAATAAATAAGTAGTATATACTTTATATAAGGCTATACTTACTAGTATTAATATTTATCAATATTACTATATTTACTATACCTATACTCTAGCTATAATATACTATTAAAGTATAAAGTAAATAGATATAATAATTATTTTTCTATAACTTTTAAGCAATTCTAAGTTAATTCTACGTTACTATAGCGGTGTAGGCGAATTCGCAAAAAAAATTCAGTAGCTAATTTATATTACTTAGTAAGTAAAGAAAAATAAGGGAATTAAACTTAATTTTTCTTTACTGACTAAGTGCTAATTAGCTAGAAAGAGTCTCTTTTTAGCCTTTTTTTTAGCTAATTAAAGTCTAGTTTTTCTTAGTATATCTTATATATACTAAGAAAAACTATGCCCTATATAGGAATTAAACCTACTACCCCTATAAGGGTTACTACAGTGCATAACTAATGCGCTACGGGGTCCCTTTTCTAATATAATAGTAATATATATTACTAAAGAAATTATTTAAAGTAAAAGGCTATTAATTCTTTATTACTATTATTAAAGTAGCTTTAATCTATACCTATCTTTATAATAAACCTAGGTACTTTATTAATATCTTTTCTTATAGCTTTTTAGGCCTTCTTATATTTTTTATTTTACTTAAAGTTAGCTTTATAATAGTATAAAAGTAGTACTATACTAAACTTATATTAATTTTTTTACCTTTATTATTATAATTTTAATAGTTTAAAACTATTTAAACCTTTTTATAGTATATAAATAAGTTATTTAGCTTTTACCTTAGTTAGCTACTATAGTAATACTAACTTAAAATTAACTTACTTAATAATAAGGTTTTTTTAAAAAAGTATATTTAAAGTAGCTTTCTTTCATACTTAAGTAAGTTAGTAATAAAAATATAGTAATATAGTAGTAAAATAATTATTTTTTATACTATTATAAAAAGTATTAATATTTTATACCCTAGTGAAATAAGGTATATAAGGCTATACTTATATATTTCTTATTTATATTTAAATTAATAATAGTATTATTATAAACTTAAACTAATACTTATACCTTTAAATAGTATTAATAAAACTTATACTATTTTCTTTAATATATAGTTAAATAATAACTAAGGATAATATAGCACTATATTAGTAAGGGAATAAAATATGCTTATAATTATTATATTATTATAAGAAAGAGAAAAGGAAAGAGGTCTTTAATAAGAGATAAAGACCTCTTTATAAGGAGATATCTCCCTTCCCTATATAACTACTAGGTAGCTATTAATAGTTTATATAGCTACTAAACTAAAATTATAAAATAAGTAGCTATAACTAGCCCTAGCCTATAGTTACTAGCTTCTCTATATAATACTATATACTTTCTAGTAATACTAGCTAATTTAGCTAGTAGTATACCTCTCTTTATAATTAATACTAACTTAGGGCTGCTTTAGCCTTAGTAAGTTACTAATACTATTATATATAGGTTTTCCCCCCTATACTAGGGTTTTTTTCTATATATTATAAGTAAAAGAGGTACTAGACATTAGGCACTAAGTCTATCTAGTATATAATATAATAATAATAATACTTATACTAAAGTTTAATAACTTTATAGTTTTTTCTAAAGTTTATATTTATAAATTTAAAGATATTATAATTCTTTAGGCTATATAATTTATTATTAAACTACTTACTTTTCTATTATTATTTCTTTAGTAATGCTTTTACTTTACTATAGATCTTAAAATAATAATTTATTTAGTTATAATATTATATAACTTTTATTATAAAGCTATTAATATAGTCTAATTATAATATTTTCTCTTAAGTAATTATATAATAAAAGTCTTAGAATATTATAATAATCTCTTAAATAATAGTAATAATTAAGTAAGAAAATTATAATTAGAATTAAATATAAATTAAATAAAGAACTAGTATTATTACTAAACTAAGACTTACCTTTTTATTTCTTTTTCTTAAAATAAAATGCTTTATTTATAAATAGAATTCCCTTTTAATTTTCTTTATAATTTTATTATAAATTATATATCAATTTAGTAGTGAATTTACTATAAAGTATAGTATATGTTACGTGCTGGAATGAGTCTTATAAGGGCTTGTAACACTGCAACCTCATAACTGAGGCTGCAGAGATCTTTTGACCCAATGGCAAGAATTGGGGTTTTGACCGTAACAGTATAAGCTATAATGCTTTAATAATAGTCCTTAGCTGCTTTTTTATATTAGTTCTAATTCTGCTTACTATAGTCTAGCTTAATTCTAGCTAGCCTATTAGACTAGATTCGTCCCCACTATTCCGGCCGCAATTAGTTACGCTTCGTTGCGTAATATCTATACTTTAATAATAAAAAAAAGAAAAATTACAGTATTTTACTTATTATACCTTAGCTTAGTTAGTAAGTATTTATTTTACCTATGATTACTATACCTAATAGTTTATAATCTCTTATTAGTTAAATTAGTGTTACATGCTAGAATCCTATATAAGGGCTTATAACAACTGCAACTGCAACTAAGGTTGCAGAGATCTTTTGACCCAACGGTGCAAGCGTTGCGGTCGCATTCCGTAACAATTAGTACTTAAATAGCTTTTAATATATTTAAAGTAATAGTTTTAATTAGTAATTAAAGGGTTATAACAAAAGCCTCTTTTTTATAAAACCTTATAATAAAGTCTTATAATATACATATCTATAGTATTAAGGGTAATAAAAAACTTTATTATAATAATAAAAACTTTTTATAGTATAAAAGATTATAAAAAGGGGTAAATTATAGAATAAAATCTATAAATAAAGATAATAAGCTATATCTAGCTTTTTATGAGTAAAAAAGGTATAGTATTATAATAAAATATAATAAAATAAATAGTAATAATATTAAATATTAAAAATCTAGAATATAAAGGGCTTATAATCTATTATATTTAATAATAGTATATAATATATTCTCTTTTTTTTTTCTCATGACTGATACTGACCGCGGGGCCTCAGCGGCCCCGGCGCGTAGACGCTACGGCAGTATATAGGTTTTCCCCCCTATACTAGGGTTTTTCCTATATAGTCTAAGTAGCTAAGGTACTAGACATTAGGCTAGTTAGTAGCCTATCTAGAGTAATATAATAATAATAATATTCTCTTTTTAGTAGAGAATACTTCTACTATTTAGAATATATATAGTAGGGATCTCTAGCGGAATACCTGAGATATGAGGCTAGATATAAGGGCACCACACTAATAAGAGAGACCTAAGGAGGTCTGCGGTGTGTAACATTTACATCCAATATGCGGGAACTGAAATCCGCTGATTTTGCGCGCTGCACCACCATAACCTGCGAACATCAACCGCAGAATTGAATGCCTGTCATTAGCTTTGCCACCGAAACTAGGCGCTTTTATCCATTCTTGTAGCAATACGTATTCTTCTCGTATATACAGTGGGATCATTAGTCGCATAGCATTGGATATAATTCATCTCACATATACATTTTTTTTTTCTTTGGCTGTATCCCTTCGTCGCGAGTAGCCCCCGCGTGCTCGCGTCATTATCAAAACGCCGATTGACAAGGACCACCACGATGCCTGCCTCCGCGGCTTGCGCCGCCGGCGACAACGAATCCGAAGCGGGAAAAATTGCCGTGTGGAAAGAAGCGCTCTATGAACGATGCAAAGAATTCGGTCCGGGCAATGACATGTTCTCACAGGATGACCTGTTACGACTCGATGTCATTCCAAACAAAGATTTGCTGCTGTTGGCGCGCGTCGTGCAGTCGCTCAGCGATGATAAACTATTTATTACGATGAGGGAGGCGAGCGGCCAGGTCCTTTGGAAATGGAGAGATGCGCAAGAAGCTCATAAGTCAGTTTTCTCCGCATCTACTCTCTGACTTGGACAAAAAAAAATGCAAAATAGGAAAGGAACGGTCAGCTGACATAGGTCTTCTCATTCATTTTATTCCGTTCCAGGTACAAACAGTGCTCAACAGACGAACAAGTCATGGTGTACTCTTTAATCGACGACTCGGGCGGTGACGGAGTCTGGTCTCAAACACTCCAGAAGCGCCTGAATATGCACGATTCCGTTTTAAAAAACGCTCTTAAGCAGCTTCAAACAAAGGGTCTTATCGCGCCGTTCAAGAATGTCGAGCATCCCAATAAAAAGATGTTTATCAAGGCATCGATACGGCCGAGCGATCGCGCGACTGGAGGACCCTGGTACACAGACCAAAATCTCGATGAGGCCTTTATTGAGGAGTTGCAGCGCGTGGTCTTTGATTTCGTAAAGCGCCAGAGCGGATATTTGAGCACGCATTCCGGTGGCGGTGCGGCGACGCGAAGCCAGGCGCCTCGGAAAGGCGTGGTGAAGGGCGGGGCAGAAAAGATCAAGAAGAGAGACGCAAGTGAAATGAGCAAACCGCCTATCAAGTCTATCAAGGCAGCTGCGGTTGCGATGGTAAGGAAGGAAGGTGTACGGCTGCCTCTGCCCGCTGGATATACTGGCTACCCGACAGTACGAGACATCGCTCGATTGCTATCGAGCAGTGGCATCACTAACAATACTATTTTGTCCGAAGGTGACGTCAAGAAGTTGGTGGATGTCTTGGTGTGGGACAACCTCATCGAGCCGATCAAAGTTGCCGGCAAGCTAGGCTACCGCGTGTCTCGTATCGCAATGCAATCCACAGAGAGTTGGGCTGGGCGAGACGATCCGAATGGGCGAGACGGGGGACCAGAGCCGTTCATAAGTCCTTACACGGAGGCTCCGTGTGGAAAATGTCCCGTCTTTGACCTTTGCGAAGAAGGAGGACCTGTGGGACCTAGCAATTGCGAGTATTTCCAGAAGTGGCTCGGAAAAGACTTGGAGTAGCAACGAGCCTTAATTCTGGTAGGGGAGGAGGCAGGAGTAAACATGTTGTCTGACGTATCTGCTGGCTTTTGTGCGTACAATGAGTCCGGGCAATCCCACGCATTTCCTCATACAATCTGGTGTAAAAGGTTTCGGAATCACCTGCCACCCACTTAGAAAGCAGTCATCAACCCCTTCACCTCCTTTTCCCCCCCTTTCCTTTTTTTTATCTTGAGCGCATTTTCACAACTTGACGGATCTACATGCATGGCTTTGGAGTTCTCAGCGCTGGAAGTGACCTCACCAAGGTCCTGTATACTGGTCTAGATATGTGGTAGCGTCGCCACGGCGTACATGAACGATTGGAATACTTTTACATGAGATTTTCCGTGTGATCTGGGATTCGTTTCTTGCTTCTTAATTTCCATGCCTATCACTGACAAGATCTCTAATCATACACCCAACAAGGATTGATTTCTCAAATCGTACGCAATATTCCTGTCGTTGTCAGTCCGCACACCATTAAGGGTATGAAACTTTCCAGCGTTTGCATGCCACCGCTACCCGTATATCGTGTACCCATCTTACTTTTTACATTCGAGATCCAAAACAAATCGCAAGGCTAATTGATATTTTACAGCTCGCCAGATTTGACAATGGTGGGACGCTTGTTGTATTTCACGACACCGGTTTGACTTCCAGTAGCCTCGATGGCTTTGACGACGTTCATCGACTCATCGTCAGCAACCGTGCCGAACACGACGTGGCGTCTGTTGAGCCAAGGTGTAGCGACCGTGGTAATGAAGAATTGTGAGCCGTTGCTGGTCAGTTAAATGAAGTCAGCCGCAACTCGAGTGCGTTCCATGGTCAAGCCTATTATACTAGCACCGTCGAGGTTTGTGATATCAACAGGCTGTCGCTTACGTGTTCGAACCGGCGTTAGCCATGGACAACAGACCAGGTCGATCGTGTGCCAACTTGAAGTTCTCGTCGGCGAACTTGTTACCATAGATGGATTTACCACCAGTGCCCTACACATCGTCGTAAATATATAGCCACTTCCGCGCATGACAAATTGACCGCCTCGATGCCGACTTACATCGCCGCGGGTAAAGTCTCCAGCCTGGAGCATGAAATCAGGAATGATACGGTGAAACGAGCAGCCCTCATAACCAAAGCCTTTTTCGCCAGTGCAGAGCGCACGAAAGTTCTCAGCAGTCTTAGGAACCACTTCGTCGTAGAGATCAAAGTTAATGCGGCCAATTTGCTCTGCTCATAACACTTTTTAGCATTCGATTCACGTCGGATTCTCGCCTTCACAGCAGTAAATTGATATAGAAGGCATTATAGGATGTTGGCCGGCTCGCGATACTGCGAGAGACTGCCAACAACATATTGTCTATGTCGACGAGCAAATGCATTCAACGTTCCATGACTTTGAGGCGCGCAAACCCTCAAGTTGACAATCATGTGAAATCGAGGACGTAGTTGGTGGTGCTAACCCTTGACAGTTGTGGTACACTTGCCGTCTCGGAAGACGGGACCCACCCAGCTCACATCGAAGAAACTTGTGTCGATTGTTAGTTGCCCAAGGAGTCATGTCAAAGGACTGCAGAGGAGAAGCATGTGACAGGACGTACACTTTTTTGACCATGGCTGCTGATGTAACAGAAAAGTGACGGGTAGCTTGGAATTTGTCGGAAGCAGACACAAGTTGGGGAAGAGCAAAGATGCGCGACCCCAGAGCGTAGAGATTATGGCGGGGCAGGAGGGGTCGAAGAAGTGTTGACCGCATTTTGAGATGCTGGAGAGGTAGCTTGTTAGTTGTGTCCGGTAAATTCTGGTGGTCGTTGCGACCAATGAAGGAGGGACTGAAAGGGTCGCTGGAGTGCCACGACTGCCTTAACATAGAAGAAGCCGTGCCTACGCGATCGGATATGCTCGGGCGACTCGGCAAGCTTCGATGAGTTTTCTGAGAAGGAGAAGCTTTCAGGGCCGGCCTCTAAAAGTCTTGAATCAATTGAGGGAGAACCGGACCTGATAGCTCATAGTAGGATAGCCGGCAAGAAATTGATTGACGCAAGTGCTCAAGTACTCTCGTCGCGTCAGGCGTGATGATGGCTGGGTACGAAAGTGAAAACCCAATGGGTTCACATCGCCGGCTCACTCAGCAGCTCCTCGACACTGACGACCTCATGAACAAAGACGACTCGTCGCTTCTGGATATAACGCAATTGACAATATCAATTGGCAAGCCGGACGACCAAGCCGATCAAGGCATTTCGCGACTTGACCGCGAAATTGATGGACGGGCTGTTCAGGAACGGATGGATCGGTGCTGAATCCTCTTTGATTTGTGCTGCAGCTTCCCTTGGAGCTGCAAACTTTCACCGGAAGGATAGCCTGATGTAGAGACAAAGAAATCTCATTGCACGTACCTGAGAAAGGGAGAGGCGTTGACAGACTGATACAAATAGCAATACAAAGACGAAATGGGATTGGTTTGAATGATAAAAACAGCTTATGAGAATGTTCAAACTCCAAGCTCACTCACTGGACGGGGGAAATTTATTTTGGGACAAGCCAGGGCGTTTCAAACCAGTATGGCTGAGTTATCAGGAAAGGTAACCTATACTTCCCTCGATCACTGGGTACCAACCCAAAAGTGCTCGATGACGACAGTCACGTGAACCTTCCCCTTTTTTTGAATTGTCAGCTTAGCGAATGTGGGGTTACAACTAGCCCGAGTCGAGTGACCAGCATGTGTCAAGTTGGGCTCTCCGGCGTCAATCGCGTTGGTCACCTCCATCTTATGCACGTCACGACATCTCAATCGTCCATCCCTTCTCTCGACACCACACAATTCTCTGTCTTGTAGGCTGCATTCTATCTGATAGAATCTCAGAATGGATCTCAATGATCTCAAGAGCACAGTGTCAAACCTGACCCTGTACGACCTCAAGGCAGGCTTTCGCAAAGCCCAAAATGGTAAGAATCGCCATTTTTGTCAATGAAGTATCTGTCTCTCACATCAAATCCCAATAGCTGTCATGAACTACACGGATATGGAGTCCAAGGTACTTTCTTGTGAACCTCGATTGTGCCGTGCGCGGATCTAACAAAGTCGCCGCAGGTCAGAGAAGCTACGAACAACGAGCCTTGGGGCGCTTCATCGACATTGATGCAAGAAATTGCCAATGGCACCTTCAGCTAGTACGCCAGCGAATCAAATACCAAGTACATCTATGTACTAAGTGCTCTTCTTCTTCTATTTAGTCAAACGCTCAATGAGATTATGCCGATGATCTATCGTCGATTTACCGAAAAGTCCGCCGAGGAGTGGCGACAAATCTACAAGGCTTTGCAATTACTCGAATTTCTCATCAAACATGGCTCCGAGAGGGTTATCGATGATGCTCGTGGTCATATAGCTCTCCTCAAAATGCTGCGTCAATTCCACTTCATTGATCAGAACGGCAAGGATCAAGGCATTAATGTACGGAATCGAGCGAAAGAACTGGCCGAACTGCTCGGCGATGTTGAGCGTATTCGTTCTGAACGCAAGAAGGCCAGGGCATCCAAAAACAAGTATACCGGTGTCGAAGGTGGTATGACATTTGGAGGTGGGTTTTCGGGGGGCAGTGGTGGCAGATTTGGCGGCTTTGGCAGCGAGTCTGCCAACTACGGCGGCTACTCGGGCAGTGGTGTCTATGGAGATGGCGGTGGTTTCGGCGGCGAGACCGACGGATATCGTGAGTCTGGCGGTGGTAGTGGCGGCGGGGGTGGCGCCGGCCGGTCTGATCAATTTCAAGAGTATGATGAATTTGACGAAGGAGATAGACCATCCGGTTCTTCGAGAGCTGTCCGCAGAACAGAGCGAGCTTCCACCAAGAAGGCAGTCACCGGACCTACAAAAAAGAAAGAGCCTGAGGTTGATTTGTTTTCCTTCGACGAGCCCGTACAGACGTCTAAGTCTGCGCCACCCACGAACACTCGAGGCTCTGGCATGGCTGATCTGGCTGGGCCATCGGGAGGCAACGGTGTTCCCGGTAACGACGACGATGAGTTTGACGACTTCCAATCTGCGGCTCCATTGCCTCAGGAGCTAGCACAGCCTTTCCCTGTGCCCCTCACTTCAATGGCTTCGTCAACAGCACGATTTGCGGCGCCCAAGCCGGTCTCGGCCCCTCAGACTGCCAACCTGAATCAGATGGTCAACGCGTCTTCCATCTCACCGGGCCCCAACGCCACTACTACTCCAGGCGTGAACTACTCTGCCTTTGCAGCCCCTACGGCGCAAACTCAAACAACCAGACCAACAAGTTTCCAATCATCAGGACCCAACTATTTTGGTGGCATTCAAACAAATGCTTCCTCAAGTCAGCACAGCATGTCGAGCATGTCAAATATAACGTCTGGCGGCCCAACAACCATGGCAAATACGAAACTGATGACGAGCCCAGGTGCCAAACATGCCGCAGCCAGCACGGACGGTGATGCTTTTGGTGCGCTTTGGGGCAAAGCTAGCATGGGCTTAAAAAAAACAGACAAGTTATCGGGAGCACCAGCCATGGGCCAATTGGCAAAGGATAAAAGCAGGGCTGGCATCTGGGGAGCGCCCGTCTCTAATTCTCAATCTACTTATGGGAGTGGATCCGCGGGCAAGGACGGCCCAGCATCAGGCGATCTGCTCGGCTAGGGCAACTGTGTACTGTTGACTGGTATATCATTCCTTTTACTGTGCGAATAAAGAATGGGCAGTGAGGCATCTGGCAGTTGGCGTGACAACAATTCGAGTCACTACTTAGATATTTAGGTAGGCAATCAGATAGAATACATGGGTCGAAAAATGGTCGGCACTGACCGTGACGAAGTGCACATATTCAGCAATCGTTATTCAAGTTTGAAACAGACAAGCGTATAGGCGTATGCAATTGATATGGAATAGACTTATTCAATCGTACTCTCTCGCTTTTTCTTTCTCAATCCGTTCCCCTCAACCAACTAACCCCTCTCCTTTTCTTTTTCTTCTATTCCTGTCTTTTCCCTTTTCATTTTGTCAACTAAAGCAAAGCATTCCAGTCTATGTGTTTTGGAAGAAACACTCCTAAAACTTGGTTTTATTCCCCTCTTTTCCGCGTAGAACTTACTAATAGAGATATCGAAGCAGATATTCGCTTTCGGTAATGTGATCTTAAGGTTGTGATCCACGAGCGCCGGCAAAGGTTTGCAAACTCTATAAACGATAAGGCAGGGTATAAGTTATATATAGGTTACTATAGGGCACTTACTTTATACTATCTATACTAAGGTCTAATAGTATTTTTTTACTACCTTTATAATCTCTTATAACTATAACCTCTTATTAATTTTTTAATAGCTATAATACTATAATTATTTAGTTATTTATTACTAAAAAAAAGTACTTTTTATATTATATTCTAATCTATATAATTTAAGAAAAAAGCAGCTACTTCTTAATAGAATAATATAAAAATAACATTTTTTTTTAAATTATTACTTAAAGCTTAGTATAATAATAAGCTTAATAATAATAAGATATATATCCTTTAAGATATTTTTAAGACCTTTATATTTATATTTAATAAGGAACTTACCTAATATTAATAGAATTAAAAAAGTTTAAAGAATTTTTAACTTTAAAAAGTATTTAATAAGCTTTCTATATAGTAGAAGCTTTATTTAGTATTATATATAATAAAAAAACTAAAATGCTTTAATTAAGTAAGTAAAATACTTAGAAAATTAAAGATATATATAAATATACTAAAAACTTTATAATATTTAAGCCTTTACCTAAAAATAATAGTATTATAGCCTTAGAGTAAGTAAAGATATTTATTACTAATCTACCTTTTAATAATACTATTATTAATACTAATAATAATAAAGGCTTTATTAATACTATTATAGCTAATAATAATAATAAAGAAAATAATAATAATATATAGAAATAAAAAGAAAAGGCTAATAAAGAGAATACTAAGGGTTTATAAGGCACTAAAAATAATAATCCTACTACTATTATAGCTAATAATAATAATAAAGAAAATAATAATAATATATAGAAATAAAAAGAAAAGGCTAATAAAGAGAATACTAAGGGTTTATAAGGCACTAAAAATAATAATCCTACTACTATTAAAAATATCTTTAATATTAATAAGTTAATACCTTTATTCCTTAGTAAAAATATAAATAATTCCCTTATACTAAATATCTTATTTTTAGCTATTATAAGACTAGTTACTAGTAGCTTATAAAACTCCCCTTTTATACCTATATCTATAAATAAACTACTAAATTAATTACTATAAAGTTTATAATAAAAATAAATTATAGTATAGTTATCTAAGCTTTTATAGGTAATATTTAATATATTTAGGCTAAGGAATAAGAGTCTAAAGGGGTATATAATTTACTAAGTAAGGTCTTTATATCATTTAGAGGAAGTAAAAGTCGTAACAAGGTCTCCGTTAGTGAACCAGCGGAGGGATTACTAATAAAATAGAAAAGGTAAGTAAAAACTACTAATTATTCTTTATAAATATTAGAATTTTTATTATAATAAAGGTTATTTTATAGCTTAAAGAGAATTAAATAAACCCTTTAATTTAGAACTTATTGACTTTAAAAAAGGCTAAAATAATGCTAATTAAAACTAATCTTAGTATTAAGCTTTTATACTAGAAAAAAGGCTAGAAAAAAAAATACTATTAAAAACTTCTATAGGTATATATATTACCTTACCTTTTTCCTTTTTAATAACCTTTATAATAGCTCTTTTTTATAGCTTAATAATATATTTATAATATTAACTTTATTAAATCTATTTATTCTTAATTATTTCTATTAAAAGTATATCTTTTATAGCTAAGTAATAACTTTATTCTATATTTATAGTGCTATTAGGTAATAAATAATAATAAAAGTATACTAAGTTATTACTTTAAGAACTTTATACTTATTATTATTTAATACTACTATTTTTTTTACTTTAAATTTATAAACCTCCTTTTTATTTAATTTAATAAAATTAAATAAGCTAGTAATAATATATATTATCTCTTTTTAGTTAAGAAATAAATATTTAGTAGTACTAATATAAATTATTTTCTACTTTTACTTATACTAACTAAAAACCTATTTAATTACTATTCTTAATTATAAGTACTAATAGTTAAAGAGCTTTTTTTTATTTCTAAGATATTAATTTATAAGCTTTTAATCTTATAAATAATATTAAACCCTAGAATATAGCATAACTAAGCCTTAAATTATTAATTTAAATCTAGTATTACTAAAATAAAAGCAATTTCTTAGTATTATAAATAACTTTATTAATGCTATATATATTAATATGGTATTATTAATAAACCCTTTAGCACTAGCTAGTATATATAAGAATAATCCCTTAAAGCTTATAGCTATTATTATATTTTATAAGATATTACTTTTTTAACTAAAATCTCTTTTACTTATAAAGAGGTATAAAGGCTAGAATATATATACTATTAACTATACTAATTACACTATTAAATTAAAGGAATTTTTTATTTAACTTAATAATTAATAAAACTAACTAAGGATTTAGAAGGTAAATAAATTAAGTATATTATTATTATATTAATACTCTAGATAGGCTACTAGCTAGCCTAATATCTAGTACCTTAGCTACTTAAACTATATAGAAAAAACCTTAGTATAGGGGGAAAAACCTATATATTACTATAATATTTATATACTAGGGCTACTAGAGCTCTATAGTTAGTATTAATTATAGAAAAAGGTGCATTACTAGCTAAATATAGCTAGCATTACTAAAGAAGTATAGTAATATTTTTCTAGAGTATAAGTAAGGATTATCTAGGCCTAAGTAGCTTAGTTAGTTACTATATTACTATTATAAAGGCTTTATAGTTCTAGCCTAAGGTTAGTTATAAGGTCTAGCTATAGTAATTACTATAGTAACTATATAAACTATTAATAGCTACTTAGTAGTTATATAAAGGGAGGGGGGAGTATTATAAAAAAATTATCTTTCTTTAGTAAGAATCTCTTTTTTTCTTCTTTTTTATAACCTTTTTATAAATATAAGTGTTGGTATTCCTAAGGATTTGCTAGATATTTATCAATAGGAATACATAGTCTTTATGTGTAAGATCTGGATTACAAAGCAGGGTTATAATTATAATTATAAAAGGGTCTAATTTCTACAATAATTTATAGTATTTAATAAGGCGTTTTATAGCTATAGAAGGCCTTATAAAATACTATTAGAAATACCGCTTAAAGCAGTGAAAACTCTACATTCTAATTAACTAATTAAATATGCTAGATTTCTAGGTTGCCCTGCAATAGAATCTAGTTATTTCTAGTAGTTCTAGGCGTTATTAGTTAGCCTAGATTATATAGCGATTTTAATACTTAGAATTCTCTCTTTTTATAAAAAAAGGGAAATTACTTACAATTACTATATATTTCTATATTAAACTTATAGTTAATTATTTAATTAAATATTTAGCTATAAGTATTTTAGTTTAGTCTCTCTATATATTCCTTCTTTTTTCTATTTACTTTACTTACCTTTTTATATAAATTATAGCTTTATTTTTATTAATAAATACCTTAAGAGCCTAATTTAAAGATAATTTTATTATAGTATTTATAATATTATTATTGCTATTAATTTATTTAATCTCTTTAATTTTCCTTCTTTTATATAATTAATATAATGCTATAATATTAATTATTAGCCTTTTTTTCTTTATTATACTAAGCTTTATAATATACTTATATAGTAAAAAAAAGTCTATATAAATAATTATTAGTATTAGTAAATTCTATAGTTTTTATATAATAGTTTATAGTATTATACTAATTATATAGGTAATATTAGTGCTCTAAACTATACTATATAGCTTAGAGGTAAGAGCACTCTTTATAACTTTTTTACTTTTTATTAAGCTATATATTATATTATTACTTTTTAGTATAAATTCTACTTCATTTCTCTTCTCTTTATTATTAAGAATAATTATATATTCTATTTATAAGCTTAAGTCCTTATTATTTATAAAGAAATTATTTATAAAGATATAAAAAGTAGTAATAATAAGGTTAAGTAAAATATATCTTAATTTATAATTATAATACTATATTTACTATTAAATTCTCTTATTTAATCTAATTATATTAAATTTATTAGTGTTTTAGGCCTAAGTAGTAATAAAGAGGTTAAATATAGCCTTTAGTTAATAAACTAATAATATATATATACCTTATACTCTTTACTTAATATATTATTACTTTATAATTAGCTTACTAGGGTTAATAACTTTAAGCTTCTTACTTTAACCTTTTTAATAGAGTTTAATATAATTTTTATTAAGTTTATATAAAATATAATTATTAAAGATTAGAGGTTTTATTAGCATTAGAATTTGCTTTAGTTTTACTAAAAATCCTACTTTCTTTAACTTAGTTTTCTTAGTTTTAAAAAACTTTTTATTACTAAAACTAAGGGTATTATTTATTTATATATTAATTATACTAAAGTATTTAATTATTTTAGAAGCTATTAGAAAATAGAGGTTATATATAAAAGTAATTTTTATTAGCTTTTTATAATAATAGTAAAAGTATATTACTTACTAATAGGTACTAGCTTTTATAATGCTATAGAGGGGTTTAATTACCTTTATAATTATATTTTTTAGGTATAAATATATAATTTATATAGGTAACTTTATAATTATTAAATAGTTTAGTAAGGTCTTAAACTAAATATATACTTATATAATATCTTATAGCTATAGAAAAATACAGTCTTTAGCTAAAGAAGAGGCTAAAGTAATAATTAGTCTCTAGCTTATATATTAAATTATTAAGGATTATATTAAAATTTACACTTTTTTAATATTACTATACCCTTATATTATAAGTCTTAATTTTTTATAAGGCTTAAAAGTGGCTTTTCCCTTAACTTCTCTTATTATTTAAAAATAAAAAAGCTATTAATTCTTATATTTCTTTTTATTATAAATAATAAATTTAAAGATATCTCTAGCTAATAAAGCCTTAATTTTTATTTAATTAAATGCTTTAAAAGGTTCTTTATTAATAGTAATTATTCCTTATTTTTAAAGGTTAACTACTAGTTCTTAGTTACCTTTTTTCTTTATTATAAGAAAGTTTATAGTACTAAGCTTCTTATTATTATTATTAGTTTCCCTATTAATTCCTTTATCTTTATAATTTAGAATTAGAGAGTGCTTTTAGAGTTATTCTTATTTATAATATTCTAGTTATATAGGCAATTAGCCTTAATTCTTATTAGTATTCTTAATTTCCTTCTTTTTTTATAGTTTTCTATAATTACTTTTTCTTTTATATTATAGTAATATAGCTTAATTACTATTAACTAAAATCTTATTAAACTATAAGGTAAATCTAAGGTATAGATCTTATAATTAGTTAAAAGCAACCTATATAGGCCTTACTAATTTCCTTTTTTATACTAAATATAGACTTTTAATTATAATAAAAGTATATATAATAGTATAGTATTTAGGCTATTCTATATATTTAATGCGAAAAAAAAAGAAAAAAAAAAACTTAACTTAACGCGACGTCGCAACTTTTTGCAAATTCGCCTGCACCGCTATAGTAACGCAGAATTAACTTAAAATTACTTAAAAGTTATAGAAAAATAATTATTATATTTATTTACCCTATACTTTAATAGTATATTATAGCTAGAGTATAGGTATAGTAAATATAGTAATATTAATAAATATTAATACTAATAAGTATAGCCTTATATAAAGTATATATTACTTACTTACTAACTAAGAAAGCTTTATAATAAATAGCTATATTAAATCTATACTATATATAGTATATTATAAAGTTCTAAACTACTTATAAACTAAATATAAAAAATTAGCTAAATTAGTTTTAAATACTATACTAAAGAAAGTATAGTAAATTATTCTTTATATAAATAATATAGCTAAAATATATAGTTAATATAATATCTTAGTGCTTTTATTTTCCCTTTTACCTTTCTCTTAATTATTACTTAATAAATTAATTATTATAAAAAATTTTAAAGAAATAATTAAATATATTATTAAAAAAGCACTTTTTATTAATAATAGCCTAGCACTAAGCTAGGCTATTATTATAGCTAAGGAAACTACCCTTATAACTCTTATCTTTAGCTATATTATTACTATAGTAATATTACTTAAAGTTTACTATAAAACTATAGTTAAAGGTAATATTATTATAAAAGTAACTTAAAGCTACTTTTTTAAAGAAATTATTAATACTATTAACTAAGCTATAGAATTTAATATTACTATAGCTATAAGGTATTCTTATAATAATAATATTATAATTATTTTTTAAGATATAGCTAAACCTTATACTAAAAATACTACTTAAGTTTAGGCTACTTTTAGGCTAAAAGTAATACTAAACTACTATACCTTTAGTATTATTATTAAGGGCTTTCTTATTTACTATATATAAAACTAAGCTACTAAAGCTATTCTTTAAAATATTATTATAGTTAATAGTACTAGCCTTATAAAGGTTATAGTATAAAAGCCTTATAGTATCTTTACTTAAGTACCTTTAATTATTAGTATTAATAAAGTTAATATAGCTAATAAGCTATACTATATTAGTATTATTTATAAGGCTAAGATATTTAAAGCTAAGCTATATAATAATACTCTCTACCTTTATTAGTACTATAAATACTTTAAGTTTAGCTATATAGCTATATACTATAATATAGCACTATACTATAGTTACTATATAGCTAAATACTATAAGAATAGGGAATTCTTATACTTAGCCCTTATAAGCTTAGTATAGAAATACTATATTAACTACTTAGGGTTATACCTAGCTTAATTAAGAAGCTATAGTATTACTAATAACTAATAAAATTATATAAAAATAATATACTTAAGCTAGCCTTAGGTATTTACTATCTCCCTTTTTTTTAAAATAAATAAATAATATAAGGTAAGTAGCTATAGCTATAACTATAAATATAAAGCTAGTAATATATTATTTAAGAAGGCCTTACTATAAAAGTATATTAGCTATCCTTAAAACTAACTCCTAGACTTTTAACTAGAATCTATATAATATTTCTATAAAGCTATAAAAATATACTTTAATTACTATGTTACCTTTACCTTAGAATTAAATATACTAAGCCTAACTTAATAAACTATTTAATATATATAATTAAGATTATATACTAAAATATATAGTAAAAAACCTACCTTATATATATAGTACTAAAATCCTAGCTTAGAACTAATATAATAGTAATTTAAAAGCCTAGTCTCTTTAAAAACTAGCCTCTTAACTTTAGTTTTAATAAATTTTAACTTATAGTATAGGGTAGCTATATAGCTATATATATTAACTATTAATATAAACCTATATTATAGTTAACTTAGTTTAGCACTAATTAGTATATAATAAGTATTACTAAATTTAATATATACTTTATTTACTTTTTTTTATATAAACCTAACTAAATAATACTTTTTATTAAGTTTATAGTAATATTAGTATAAAAAAATAGTATTTTTATTAGGGACTTTAACTAGTATTATTTACTATAAAAATACTTTAGTAAGAAGTAATTTATTACTTATAATAATAAAGTAATAATAGCTTAGTATTACTACTCCCTAAGGTAAAGTTACTTAGTGCTTATAAAGCTAGAGAAGTAGTATAATTAACTATATATAGATAACTATAAATATACTTATTAAGTTTCTAAGTAGCCTTTTTATTATAAAGTTAGACTATATACTATAGCTAATTTATATTAGCTTTAATAAGTGCTTTAAGCCTAACTATATAACCTACTTTAACTAATTATTTATAAAAAACTACTTTATTACTACTAAGGCTATAAACTAATTTTAATTAAATACTACTTATATCTCTTTAAGTACTTTAAGTAAAATTAAGAATTATATAGTATAGCTTATAAGTAAACTCTATATTATTATAAAACTTATAATACTAAGGTAGCTTAGGGGTAGCTTTAAGTAAAACCTATAGTAAAATTAATATATAAAAGAAGTAGTTCTTAATATAAAAAAAATATAGTATTATTAATAAGTATTTTATATAAATAAGAATTAGTTTATTATTACTAAGGTAGAGAAAACCTAGGCCTAATTTATTTATAATAAATACTAAAGTATATAGTAAGCTACTTTTAATACTATTATAACTAAATATAGTAACCTTTAAAAACTTAAGTATTAGGCTTAGCTTTATAATAAATTACTATTAAAATAATAGTATATTTTATTTTTTTTAAAAGGAAAAGGCCTTATTATAACTATAAGCTATAGCTATATTAATAAGATAGCTATCTTAATAAAATACTTCTTTTTATTATTTTAAGCCTAAATTAATAATATTTTAAATAATACCTCTTACTAGCTTAATACTATAGTATTTCCACTAAAAGACTACTTTAATACTAATAAAATCTAAAGTATTATTAAGAGCCTTTTTAGCTAAAAAGTACTAGGCCTTAATAAACTCTTTACTAAATTCCTTAAAGCTTATAGTAAACCCTTAGCTAATTCCTTTACTTACCTTTTTAATATATATTACTATATTAGTTACTATTTAAGCCTATTTTAGTAAGCTAAGGTAGTTATTTTTTATAAACTAAGTAAGACCTTAAAAGAATAATAATATATAAAAGTATAGTAGCTTATTTCTTTCCTTAATATAGTTAGAAAAGTGCTTAAAGTAATAATAATAATATAGCTTATTAATATAGCTAAAGAGAGAAATATATTACTAAATATATAAATAAATAACTAAGTAAATTATTTTATTAAAACTATATTTAATATACTTATAAAGGCTATATATATAGTATAGCACTATAGTAGCATTACTTTATTACTTTAGCTAAATATATTAGCTACTTTTAATATAGTTTACTACTAATAATTTACTTATATTTTACTTAAAGCTAGTATACTTACCTAAATAATAGTATAAACCTATACCTTTACTACTAATTATATAATATATCTCTTTTTTAATAATTAAATAATAAAGGCCTTACTTATTACTATAGAGATTTTATAGAGATTATTTATATTCCCTATTCTTTTTTTTTATATATTATACTACTATATAAAAAGCTTATTATAGTATACTTTATACTTATTTTTAGATTCTTTAATAATACTAATATACTTATATATAGCTATATAGTAAAAAAGATATAGTAATAACTTAAAGTAATATAGGATATTTACTAAGAATAGTCCTAGAAATTAGGTTTTAAGTTCTACCTCTAAAAAAGTAAGCTAATATACTTTATAAAATAGTATATAGCTATTATAACCCTAGTTTAACTTAGTACTATTATAATATAGCTAGTTTAGTTTATATACTTCCTTAGGGTTTAAATATACTATAAACTATACTAATAAATATACTAAAAGTAGGTTAAGTTAAAGCTAAAGTAATAGTGCCTTACCCTTATAGTGCTAGTAATATTAATATAAAGTTACTCTTTTTAAGACTTTAGGCTTTTTTATATATAGGTTATTTAAACTATTATTATATATAGTATAGAATTATACTATATTTCTATAGCCCTTAAAGGGTAAGTATATAGCATTATTAAGGTATTTATTATAAAATAGTTAAAAAGTCCTTATATTATTACTAATACCTTTAAGGCTATATTATAAACCTTACTTAAAATTAAAGTAGCTATAGCCTCTATTAATCTATACCTTAATTTTTATTTACTTATTTTTTATAAAAGAATTAAATTAAATAAAATAATAAAGAGAATTTATAGTGCTTATATAGTAATAGTAGCTTACCTTTATTAATGCCTATATAGCTACTATAAATACTTATTTTAATATAATAACTATTTTAACTATATACTATTTTTAAACTAACCTTTTAAACCTTTAAATAAATAATTATCTATATAAGCCTTAGCTTTAAAATAAAAAAATAAATAGTATAGAAATAAAACTAAGGTATATATATACTATAACTACTATAATTATATAGTAGCTAAGTATAAACTAAATTTTACTACTATAGCTAAGATTATTAAACTTTATATAAGCCTAAGTAAGTATAAGTTCTTTACTTTTACTTAGTTATATACTAAGTATATTAGCTTAAATTTCTACCTTTACTACTATAATATCCCTAGAATAAACTTACTATAGTATTATTACTAAGCTAATAATAAAGACTATTACTATATTATTCTTAAATATAAAAAGTATAACTACCTTTACTTTATTATAATAAGCTTATTTTTACTTTAAAACTATTATAATATCTATATAGTGCTTAATTCTAAATAATTTATAGTAGCCCTTATAAAGTAGTTCTTTAAAACTAATTACCTTTAGTAGTTTTTATTAGCTTATATACTAAAAACTAAATAAATAGAGAATATTATAGAAATAATTATATAAGGTATAAGAATAATAGCTATACTAGTGCTAGTATAGAGTTATAGTAGTTATATAAATAATAATTAAGTACTAGAAGTAATTAATTTATTATAGTAAAAATAAAACTATAAACCTATAGCTTTAAATTATAGCTATAGTAATACTACTATTACCTTACTATTTACTTTACCTTCTTTAACTTAGCCCCTATTTCTTTATTAATATAATTATTATTAAGTTTCTTTACCTTTTACTACTTATAACTTATATTATTACTAGTATTTTATACTAATACTATAATAATACTATAAGTAATTTATAAAATATAATTATTTTTCTTTAAGGTATTTATAATATATATAAGCTATAATAGTATCTTAGTTTAAATAGCTAATATCTCTATATTATTACTACTATAAATTTATAATAATATACTTACTTTTTTAATTATACTAGGGGTTTTATTAACTCTATACTTTACTACCTTTTAAATAGTATTATATCTAGTTTTTTACTTTAAATTAGTACTATATTAATATTAACTTAATTCTATATTATACTTATATTAATATCCTTCTCTATAGCTTTATAATTTTTATAATTAAAAATACTTTTTACTTTATTTTAATAAGTAAATAAATTATATAGCTATATACTAATAAGCTACTATAGTAGCACTAGCTTAGACTTAACTTACTTTATAATATAGCTTTTTAGCTATAGTATACTTATAGTAAAATCCCTTAATACCTATATTAATTAGTAGTAAAATTATAATAAGTTTATACTAAGCTTTTTACTTTAAGTATTATAATATAATTTATATATATTCTTAGTATAGGTAAAGTAAGAAGTATATAGCTAGGTATATATAGAACTAAGCTATTAATAAATTAGTAATAGTATTAAATTAATATAAAAGTAATACTTATACTCTTTTTATTAGCCTAAGATTTATTTATTTTTTATAGTAATTTTTATAGTATTTTAATTTTTCTTATTTATTCTTTAGTATATTATTAAACTAAAGCTAATATAATAATATAGTAAAGAGGGAATTAAATGTATACTTATATTTATAAAAAGGTTATAAAAAAAAAGAAAAAAAAGAGATTTTTATTAAAAAGAAATAATCTTTTTATAATACTTTCCCCCCCCCTTTTCCCTCTCTTTATATAACTATTAAGTAGCTATTAATAGTTTATATAGCTACTATAGTAGTTACTATAGCTAGACCTTATAACTAGCCCTAAGTTAGAACTATAGAGCCTTTATAATAGTAATATAGTAACTAACTAAGCTACTTAGGCCTAAATAATCCTTGCTTTTACTCTAAGAAAATATTACTATACTTCTCTAGTAATGCTAGCTATATTTAGCTAGTAGCATACCTTTTTTTATAATAAATACTAACTATAGGGCCTTAGTAGCCTTAGTATATAGATATTATAGTAATATATAGGTTTTTCCCCCTATACTAGGGTTTTTTCTATATAGTTTAAGTAGCTAAGGTACTAGACATTAGGCTAGTTAAGCAGCCTATCTAGAGTACTATATAATAATAATAATAATAAAAAATATATTTAATGCTTTAGTTACTTACCTTTTTATAAGGTAATACTAAGCTTTATTAGTAGCTTTTTTTAATAAAGCTACTTTTTATATTACTAATAAGCTTAAAGGGAAATTATTTATTATTTATAAATATACTCTAAATATAAGTAAAGTTAGTATAAAACTATTAAGTTTAGTAAAATTATTAATAGCTTTTATAACTATTTATAATCTTTAAGGAGGTATTAAGTAGTCTTTTACTTTATTCTTAATAATATTATATACTCTTTAAAGTAGAATATAATATCTTTTAACCTTTTTAATACTATTATATACTTTAATAGGAACTTTTTCTATATTAATAGCTATTTAGTGTATAATATACTAGAATTCTATAGAAGTAAAGTTCTTTTTAGTATTATAAATAATATTATTTAAAGGGCCTAAATAACTATTAATTTAGCACTTTTTTAGTATATTTTATATATTATAGGCTTTTTACTTCTAGGGCTTAAGGAAGTATATAGCTTAGAATATAGTTACTATATTAATTATATATAGTATAGGTTTATTATTAATTTAGAGAATATTAATAATAATTTTATAGTTAAAGTCTATATTATCTTTAAGGGTAAACTTAAACCTTTTTAGGGCTTTATTATAGATTTAATATTAATAGTATTTATAAGATAATCTCTTAATTATTCTATAGAATACTAATTTACTAGCTTTTATTAAAAGCTTTATAAATTATATAACTAAGGAATAGCTAAATTATTAATAAAGCTAATAGATTTTAGCTTTTAAGAGATAGAAAGTAGTAGCTCTATTTATTTATAAAGTTTACTAAGAATATCCCTATTTCTATATAATAAAAACCTTTTTTTTACCTTAAATTAGTATATTTTTAAGGTTATTAAGCTTTATATTTATTTAATTTATATTTAATATATAGAATAAAAATAGTGTAACTATATTAAAAATATAGAAATTAATAGCTCTAAATAGTATAGAAACTCTTAAGATTTCTAAGAAAGTTACTAAACTAATACTAAAGTTAACTTTATATTAGTTAGTAGGTTTAATCTTAAAATATAGTATTAGGTTCTATAAAATAGTAGCTTATTATATTCTTACTATTAAAATTCTAGCTACTTTAGTATTTAGTATAATTTTATAAAAAATATTACTAAAATATTAGTTTTTTATAATAAAATAATTTATTTTAGGAGATTTTACCTATAGTATAGAGTTAGTATTAAATTTCTTATAGTTAGCTATATTATTTTTAAGTATTTATAAAAGGGACTTTACTTAAAAAGGTAATAATCTTTTATAAAAATCTACCTAATTAAATAGTTTAGGTAGATTTAATAATAATTATATAAAGAATTATATATATATATTAGCTTAGAGGCTAAGGTATTACTTAAAGCTTCTATAATAAAGGTATTAGCTACTTTCTAAGCTAGGTAGTTATTATTAATAGTATTAAGGGCCTTAAATTCTCCTTTAAATTTAAGTAAAAATGCATTAAATCTATATTTAAAGGGTATACCCTTATAGTTTTTACTTTATTACTATAAGTCTTTAGCTTTTTATTACTTTTACTTTATATAAAATATTAACTAATATCCTTTTTTATAATATATAAAGTACTTATAAAAAAAGCATATTTTTTATTATATTTAGCTACTTAAGTACTAATTAAATAATTACTTATAGTATTAATTTATAAATATTATCTTATTTATTACTTTCTTTAGTTATTATATAAAAGCTATATACTAAGATATTATAATTAATTCCTTAGTATATAGGCACTTTTAAAGGTCTTTAATAATTCCTTTATAAATTAAAGTAAGGTTAAATACTATAAGTTTATATTTTAATATATTACTAATAGTAGTAATTAGTTATTACTAAAGTTTAGTATTTACTATAAAAGCTATAAAGATTTTATAATAAATTTAGTAAAGCTAGTTAAGTATTAAGTTAAGGTATTAAAGCTTAGTTTTTTTAGGGTTCTTAATAATTATTTTTTAAAAAGAAATACTATTTTATTTAATATAGGAAAACTACTAATTACTCTTAGTTTTAAAGTAGTTTCTAATAGTATTAATAAGGTCTTTAATTATTAGCTTTTTTCTAGTAAGTTTATTAAGATAATAAATAAAGGTATTTTCTTTTAGTATAATTAGAAATGCTCTTACCTATAGTATCTTTAGAATATTATTTTATATATATTAGTTTTTAAAGATATTTATCTTTAGAATAATAAAGTTATATAGTTTTCTACTATATTTCTTATTAACTATATAGCTTTTATTAATTTCTCTAAGAATATAATATATTTAGTTATTAGTTATTATTATTATTATTATTATTAGTAGTAATAACTTAGTTTTTTATATATTTTATTACTAATAAATTAGTAGTATAATTAACTTATTTTCCTTTAGTATTTGCTAATTAATTAATTAATTAAATATTATAAAGTAAGCTAGTTAGTCTTAAATAGGTAGAAATTAGGAGTTTTAGCTAATAATAAGTAAAATAACTAAGAAACTATATATTAATTTACTTATTATTAGCTTAGATAATATTAGTAAATATATTTATAATATTAAGTCTATAAGTAATCTTAATAGGTATACTATTTTTAATAAAAAAGTCTTAGAATTTCTTTTTTATTATTATATAAATATTTTTAAAGTCTTTAATAGTTTATTCTTTAAAGTCTTTATAAAATATATTAAATAGCTTTATATCTTTTTATTTTATTATAATATAATAATTAAGTATATATATAGCTTAATTTATAATAAATTAAGGGTTATTATAGCATTTTAAGTTATTATCTATATATTTTTATTAGTTTAATATAAGATTCTTTATACATTTTTATAGAATTAGAGGAAGAAAGTCTAGTAAAACTTATATTTATAATACTTATAATAAAGTAGTATTATTACTACCTTAGATAATATTTCTAGTTATATCTTAGAAATCTTTATTATTTCTATAGTTTAATATCTTAGTAATTAAATATTTTATAGTATTTAATAGGCTTTTAATTAAAATATTATATTTTAGTTTAGTAATTGTTAGAATTGCTCCCTTATGGAGTAACCTTAGCGTAGCTAAAGATAGATATATGCAATTCTATTAGCTACACTAAGGAGGGTATAGGGCAATGTAATAGCCTATAGCCCTATATATATATACCTCTACCTATAATACTATAGATAGCTAGATTCTAGATATCTATATACTATAACTTTTAACCTTATTTTTTATACCCTTTTTATAGTACTACTTTAATTTACTTTACTTAGTAAAAACTAATACTAATTAGTAGTTATATTTAGTTATAAACTATAGATTAGACTAGTAATACTAAAGAGATAAGCTTAGAGTATCTCCTTACTTATACTATAGGTAAAAACACTTATTATTATAAAATTTTTACTATTAAAAAAAAGGTACTTTTTATAAAAAGAAGCTTTAGAAAACTAATCTCTATAGTTAGTAGGTTTTACTAACTTTTTTATTAAAAAAAGACCTCTTTCTTTATTATTTATTATAATAAAACCCCTTTTTACCTTTTTTTACTTATTTTTTTACCTTTTTAGCTACTTTAAAGGAAAAAAAACCTAAGTTTACTTAACTAAGCTAGTTAACTATTATAAATTCTATAATCCCTAACCTATTAACTATTATTAACCCTACCCCTATATATTAAATTCCCTAAAAATAGTATATATATATAATAATAACCCCCTTTAAAGATATATTAGTAAATAAATAGGTAATATTAATAATTTATACTTAGTAGTAAGTTTAAAATACCCTAATTCTAATACTTTACCTTCTAATCTAATATAATTTATATAACTTATCTCTTTAGCTTAAAAAAATAGATATTAGTAGACTTTAAAAGAATTAATATTTTACTTTAATAAACCCTATAAGATATACTTTAAAATAGAGAAATTAAGCTATATAAAGAAATAAAAGCTAAAATTACTAAAACTCTATTTACTACTAAAGAGCTAGTTATTAATAATAATAATAATAAAATATCTAGGTTATTATAATATATTTTATAAAGTATATATATTTCCCTTATTACTATATTATTATAAATTCCCCTTTAAAATATCTAAACCCCTCCTACTATAATATAATATCCCTTACTACCTAAAAGACTAGAATTCTAGTATATATAAATTCCCTTTACTACTATATAATACTCTCTATAATGCTAAAAAGAATAAACTTAGAAATAATTACTATTAGTAGTAATACTTTATAAAAATAGCTATAAGAAATATTAGAAAAAGTAAGACTTTTAGTATTCTTTATAACCTACTTCTATAGGTACTATACTTAATAACTAAATCTAATAGATTATTAGAAATATTATAAAAAGCTATAATAAAGAGAATAAATATAATAGGAAAATATATAACTTTATAACCCCTAAAGTTAATATTTTTATTAACCTTTATATTAAATATAGTATTCTATAAGAAATTTAGCTTAGAGTGTTTTTTATTATACTTATAAATAATACTCTTATATTTTACCTTAATAAACTCTCTAATAGTTATTTACCTTTTAAAGAGCTTATAAAATATATAAAAAAGCACTTTAAAATAAAAAGTAACTAGTAATTATACTGCCTTAAGTAGAATTATATTTCCTTTTATAAAGTTATTATAGAAAATCCTAGAAAGACTAAATTAAAGTGCTTAGAGCTTTTTATTATAAATCTTAAAAAAAATCTACTATAGTCTCTTTCCCTTTACTATAGTTAATATAGAGCTTTATAGCTAGCTTATTATAGCTATAAGCTTAGTTTCTAAGTATAAATTAGTACTTTTTAACTATATACTAATATTTAAAGGTATGCTTAAAGACCTTAGAAAATGCCTATATATAGATAAAAATATCTTATTATAGTAGTAAATAGCTAAGGTTACTAATTCTAAAAAAGAAAATAATAAAGCACTATTTATAGACTACTACTATAAATAAGCTTATAATAAACTATAATTCTTATTTAGAAAAAGTAACTTTTTAAAATTCTCTAAGAAGTGCTTTATTTATAAAAAATAGGAATATTAGTTAATAAACTACTTAAAGTATAAGTAATAAAAAGTAAAGAATTACTAGTAAAAGAGTAAAAACTATAAGAACCTACTAATTAATAAAAGTTATAATACCTTTTTATAGGTATTTAAAGGTATTATAATAGAATTTAATAAAAATAAAAATAAAGCCTTAAACTATATTAACTACCTTACTTAAAAAGCTATTATTATATACTTTACTATAAAGTAAAAAATAAATTAAGATTTAGAGTTAATATTTACCTAATTCTTTATATTAACGCTACCTTTAATAAAAAAGCCTACTTTAAAGTAGCTAGTATTACTACTTTAAACACTAATTTTTAAAGGTTTTTTTCTCTTAAAAATACTAGAAAATAACGCCTTTAAATATACCTTTTCTAGTAATAATCCCTACTAGTAAACTAACTAATTAGACTTATAATACTTTATATTAGAAGAGAGATATATTACTAAGGTATTTTAAGGAATTATTCTAAATACTAAAGTAATAGGTATATTAATAATAGAAATTAGCTAAGTAACTATATTAATAAAGCTAATACTATATTTAAAGATTAAAGCTACTAATTAATACACTATTAACTTTAAAGCTAGATTAGTAAAATCTTTAGGTTTTTTTTATATACTAATAGTTTTTAGTCCTATTAACTTATATATCCTTAGCTTATTAATACTATTTATATATTATATAATAGATATAAATAAAATAAATATAAAGCTAAATAATATTAAAAATCTACTTATTTAAGGTAATATAAAGGTTTTTATTATATATAAATAGAGATACCCTTAGTAAACCTTATAGGCTACTAAAGTAGAGATTTTCTACCTTTTAAAATAGGAAATTTATTAACTTTACTACTATTTTAGCTACTTTTCTATAGTAAGACTTATAAAGCTACTATAGTATATTAGTAAGGAAATAATAATAGTAGCTATTAAGAAGCTTACTTAGAAATATTACTAATACTAAATATATAGTAAAGCTTTTAGCTATTTTAAATTTATATTAAAAAAGAACTATAACTTTAATTATAAAGTTATTATTAATATTCTCTAAATTAATAGAAAACCTATTCTATATATTATTAATACTATAACCTTATTTTAAGCTATATACTTTCTTAAACCCTAATAATAAAAGGCATTAAATATTTAAAATACCCTTAAAAAATATTAAATTAATATATATTTTAGACCTTTTAACTAGATTATTTATAATACTAGAAAATACTTTACTTTTACTAAATTCCACTATTTAGTATAGTTAATAGTAATTAATATAAGTAAGATACCTATAAAAGCCTATAATAGTATTAGTAAAGTTAAATAATACTATATACCCCTTAGAAAGGTATATAATATTATTAATAATAAAGTAAGTAAGCTACTTACTTTAGCCTAAAAGCTATAAATAGCTATTAAAGCTATTAATAACTCTATAGGCCTTAATAGTCTTATACCTATACTCCTAGTCTTTAGAGTATATTCTAAAATAACTATAAAATCTACACCTAATCTTTTTATAACTTAATAGGCTACTATTTTTTATAAAGCTACTAATAAAGCCTATAAATACCTTACTAAAAGATAATTAAGGGATGCCCTATATATAAGGAATAAGCCTAATACCCTCCTAACTTATAACTTACTACTATAATTAAATATATATATTTAATAAAAAAAAGGTAGCTAGTAAGGCCCTTATAAGCTATTAATAATAAATAATAAGACTTATACTATAAAAATACCTAATAGTTTAATAGATTTCTATAGTACTATAGTAAAGCCCTATATAATAAACCTATATAAAAAGGAGTAAAATATTAGAACCTATAAGTCTTAATTAATTATAATTAATAGAAATATTATTTATAAAAAGAAAAAGAAGGAAAATATAGACTTAGAAAGGTTTAGTAGTATTAAGGTTAGCCTACTAATAAAGTAAAGGTATAGAAGGCCCTAAAAGGTATTTATAGCTATCTATACTATAAAGAGTAAGAAGGACTACTTAGTATTCTTTATAATAACTCTTATACTATAAAGGTATACTACTAATAATAGTATATCTAAATATACTTATAAAATATTAATAAGCACTTTAAAAGGAAGGAAGGATTTTAAAACTATAGTTATTAAACCTAAGAGGTCCCCCTTTTAAAAAGGTTTAGTAGTAAGGAAGGCCTTAGCTTTACTATTATTAATAGTCTAGACCCTACTTATTATAATAATAAGTATATTACTTAAAATACTATAGTATAAAAAGAAAAAGAAAGGTATATAAAAGAAAGCTAAAGTAAAGGGTTTTATAGTACTAAAAATAAAAGAATAAAAAGTAAAGGGTTTTAAAGAGAATTCTATATAGAATTCTTCTATAAAGATTACTACTTTAATAGTATTTCTTATAGCTAAAAAGAAAGATAACTTCTAACTTACTATTAACCTTAAAAGAAAGGGTAAAATTAATAATAAAGGTAAGCCTTTTACTAAATTAAATAAAAAAAAATAAATACCTTACTTAACTATAAAGTCTTTAAATTTATTACTTTTAATTCTTAATACTATAGTAACTATTATTTCTTTAATTTTTATATAGTTAAAGAAATTAAAGATAAAGAAACTAATACACTATATAAGAAATTAAGACTTATAATCTAAGGCTATAGTAATAGTAGTAAAAGTATAATTCTTATATAATTTTCTATAATTTAGAGAGCTAGCTAATAACTTATTATAGCTTTAGCACTATTATTAGCAAAAGAAAAGATCTTCTTATAGCTTTAAAATATTATATAAGCATATATATAGTAATAGATTGCTTTTAATAAGCTAATAATTATAAAACTACTTTAATAAATTACTTACCTATATTCTATAAATATAATTATAGAAGTTATTAAGCTATTATATAGAATTATAAAGGCAGGTACCTACTAGTAGGTAATCTATATAAAATACTACTAAGAGAAGCTTATAATAACTATATTAAGCTATAATCTATACCTACTTATTATATTAAAGAAGAATCCTAACTTTAGCATTATTAGTATATAAACTAATAACACTTTAGGCCTTAGTAATAATATATTCTATAAGAGGGAAGAGGTTAAGTTAAAAAATATAGGATTTCTTATAAAACTAAAGCTATAATTAATAGCTAAGAAACCCCTTATTTTTAATAGTTATATTCTCTTATAACTTACTAATAGTATTATTAAAGTTAAGTAAAAAAGCTAAAGTAAGAAGCTAGTAATAGTTATACTTAATAAATTAACTACTAAGCTAGAGTATATAAGATAATAAGCTTATAGAGTATATATTTTAATAATTTACTAGCCTAAAGCTACTTTTAATGTCTTAGTTATAGTATAGGCTTAAATCCCTAATTAAACTAATATAAATAACCTTAATAAAAGAATCTAATAGTAAATTAATAATTATAACTATAGAATTTAATATATCCTACTAAACCTTCTATTAGTAATATTATATATATTTATTAATAGTTCTTTTATAAATAATAAAGACCTAAGTTTATAAATTAGGTTTATAATAATCCTTAGTAATAAAAAAAAGAGTAATAGTAATGCTAAATTTAACCTTTATAGAAATATTATTATATATAGCTCTACTAAAAGTAAAAGAGTTATAAGAAGTGCTTTTATATCTAAGCTATATAGAATAGTCTAAGGTACTAATATTACCTATATAGTAAGTATTATATTAAATATAATTACTAAGAAGTTATAAATATTACTAATTCTAATAATTATCTATACTAACTCTTTTTTACTATATAAGTGCTTTATAAAGCTAGGTATAATAAAGGAAAAAAGACTAATAATTAATATTATAGCCCTCTATTAATTATATAAGAGATAAGAGATTATAGAGATCTAATGGATTAATAGGGATAATAATATTGCGGATACTATAATAAAGGCAATGCTAAATAAGGCTCTTAAGGGCTTTATTAATAAAAATAAGGCTTAAATTTATATAGAAGAATAGGTAAGAAGGGAAGCATTATAATAAAGGGATAAATAGTATTAAAAGCATTAGATAATAAAAAGGGATTATTAAGTTAGGTAATTAACTTAGTATAAAGCTAGCTAATTAGGATTATTCTTTCTAACAAAGGGATTTACTTATATTCACTTTATTTAATTTTCGTTTTTTATGCGTTTTTTTAGTTACTTTTTAAGTAATTCCTCTTTTTTAATAAAAAGAGAAAATTTATAAGTATTAGAATTACTCCCTTATAGAGTAACCTTAGTGTAGCTAAAAATAGATATATATAATCCTATTAGCTACACTAAGAAGGGTATAGGGCAATGTAATAGCCCATAGCCCTATATATACATACCTTTGCCTATAATACTATAGGTAGCTAGATTCTAGATATTTACATACTATGACTTTTAACCTCGTTTTTCGTGCCCTTTTTGCAGTACTACTTTGATTTACCCTGCCTAGTAAAAACTAATAGTAATCTCTATATAAGCTTTAGTATAATAAAGGGTTAGTTAGTTAAATAAATAATAGTTTTCCTATAAATGATAGTATAAATTATAATAGAATTATTTTAGAATCTTTAAAAAAGATAGGGTTAGATTTATTAATATTTTTTAGAAGCCTTAAAGCTAGTTAATATAATAACCTTTTAATAAATTATTTAGTAAGGGTCTTTTCTTTTAATATAAAATTTCCTTATTTAGTATAAATAAAAATTTACTTTTTTTTTAGAATTTCTTATATATTTATAGGGTAATATATCTAAAGAATAGATATAACCTATTAATTAGTATTAGTATTTCTAAGGATTTACTAAATATTTATTAATAGAAATATATAGTCTTTATATATAAGATTTAGATTATAAGGTAAGGTTATAATTATAATTATAAAAGGGTCTAATTTCTATAATAATCTATAGTATTTAATAAGGCTTTTTATAGCTATAAAAGGCCTTATAAAATGCTATTAGAAATACTGCTTAAAGCAGTAAAAACTCTATATTCTAATTAACTAATTAAATGTGCTAGATTCCTAGGTTGCCCTACAGTGGAATCCGGTCATTCCTAGTGGTTCTAGGCGTTGTTAGTCAGCCTAGATTGTGCAGCGATTCTAACAATAAGTATATATTTAATTCCCTCCTTACTATACTACTATATTAGCTTTAGTTTAATAATATACTAAAGAATAAATAAGAAAATTATAATACTATAAAAATTAATATAAACAATAAATAAGTCTTAGGCTAAAGAGAATATAAGTACTATCTCTATATAAATTTAGTATTATTATTAATTTACTAATAACCTAATTCTATATATATTTAGCTATATACTTTTTACTTTACTTATACTAAAAATATATATAAGTTATATTATAATATGTATGTATTTGTTACGCTAGCTGTCTAAGCAATTTATGCTTAGCCGTATCTAGAACCTCTGCTCCTGAATTTTTATCTAGTTAAGGAAAACCTTATTAGGTTACTTATTAGCTAGCTAGCTAGCTCATTAGTTAGTTACCTAATAGGATAAAAAACCTTACTAAATACATTATTTTTTAATAACTTTAAGCCCCGCTTTTCTTCTTATAAAATCCGGTTTTTCTTTAATTACCCTATACCCTATATTCTAATAATAACCCTTATATTCCCTACTTTTTTTCTTCTAATTCTATCTATTTTATTTAGTAATTATAGCTATAAACTAGCTTTATAACCTAAGAGCTAGGGGGTAGTTCTACTTATTTATAGTATAAAAGTAGCTAATTTATATTGCTTAGTAAGTAAGGAAAAGTAAGGGAACTAAACCTACTTTTCCCTACTTACTAAGCACTAATTAGCTAGAAAAAGCCTTACTTTAACCTCTTTTTAGCTAATTAAAGTCTAGTCTTTCTTAATATACTTTATATAATATACTAAGAAAAACTATGCTCTATATAGGAATTAAACCTACTACCCCTAAAAGGGTTACTACAGCGCATAACCAATGCGCCACGGGGTGTTATATTATAATATATAAAGTAAAAAGCTTAATATAAACCTACCTTAGTTTTATTATTAATTAGTATAAGTATTAAGGGTTCTTACTATAAGTATACTAGAGCTAAAAAGCTATATTATAAGGTAAGTTAAGTCTAAGCTAGTATTATTATAATAGCTAATTAGTATATAGCTATATAATTTATTTACTTACTAAAATAAAGTAAAAAATATTTTTAATTATTAAAATTATAAAGCTATAAAGAAGGATATTAATATAAGTATAATATAAAACTATATTAGTATTAATATAGTATTAATTTAAAGTAAAAAACTATATATAATACTACTTAAAAAGTAGTAAAGTATAGAATTAATAAAACCTTTAATATAATTAAAAAAGTAAGTATATTATTATAGGTTTATAGTAGTAATAATATAGAGATATTAGCTATTTAAACTAAAATACTACTATAGCTTATATATATTATAAATACCTTAGAGAAAAATAACTAAATTTTATAAGTTATTTATAGTATTATTATAGTATTAATATATAATACTAATAATAGTATAAGTTATAAGTAATAAAAAGTAAAAAAACTTAATAATAATAATATTAATAATAAAATAAAGGCTAAGTTAAAAAAAGTAAAGTAAATAATAAGGTAGTAATAGTAATATTACTATAGTTATAATATAAAGCTATAGGTTTATTGTTTTATTTTTACTATAATAAATTAATTACTTTTAGTACTTATTTATTATTTATATAATTACTATAACTCTATATTAATACTAATATAGCTATTATTTTTATATTTTATATAATTATTTTTATAATATTCTTTTACTTACTTAGTTTTTAATATATAAGCTAGTAAAAACTACTAAAAATAGCTAATTTTAAAAAACTACTTTATAAGAGTTACTATAATTTATTTAGAATTAAGTACTATATAAATATTATAATAGTTTTAAAGTAAAAATAGGCCTATTATAATAAAATAAAGATAGTTATACTTTTTATATTTAAGAATAATATAGTAATAGTCTTTATTATTAGCTTAATACTAATACTTTAATAAGTTTACTTTAGAAATATTATAATAATAAAAATAGAAGTTTAGGCTAATATACTTAATATATAACTAAGTAAGGGTAAATAACTTATACTTACTAAGACTTATATAAAGTTTAATAATCTTAGCTATAGTATTAAAATTTAGCTTATACTTAGCTACTATATAATTATAATAGTTATAATATATATATACTTTAGTTTTATCTTTATACTACTTATTTTTTATTTTAAAGCTAAGGCTTATATAAGTAATTATTTATTTAAAGGTTTATTAAAGAGTTAGTTTAAAAATAATATATAGTTAGAGTAGTTATTATATTAAGATAAGTATTTATAATAATTATATAAATACTAATAAAAATAAGCTACTATTACTATATAAATACTATAAATTCTCTTTATTATTTTATTTAACTTAAGTCTCTTATAAAAAGTAAGTAAATAAAAACTAAGGTATAAATTAATAAAGATAATAGTTACTTTAATTTTAAGTAAAGTTTATAATATAGTCTTAAAGGTATTAATAATAATATAAAGACTTTTTAATTACTTTATAATAAATACCTTAGTAATACTATATACTTACTCTTTAAGGGCTATAAAAATATAATATAATTCTATATAATATATAATAATAATCTAAATAATCTATATATAAAGAAGCTTAAAGTCCTTAAAAAAGTAATTTTATATTAATATTACTAATACTATAAAAGTAAGGTATTATTACTTTAGCTTTAACTTAACTTACTTTTAGTATACTTATTAATATAGGTTATAGTATACTTATACTCTAAGAAAGTATATAAACTAAATAAGCTATATTATAATAATACTAAGTGAAACTAAGGTTATAATAGCTATATATTACTTTATAAAGTATATTAGCTTACTTTTCTAAGGATAGAACTTAAGACCTAATTTCTAAGACTATTTTTTATAAATACTCTATATTACTTTAAGTTATTATTATATTTTCTTTATTATATAGCTATATATTGTTACGATAGTCTCTTGGATAACAGTGACAATCAGGCAAGAAGATTATAGTCAGAATTAAATATAAATTAAATAAGGGACTAGTATTATTACTAAACTAAGACTTATCCCTCTTCCTCTTTTCCCTAGAATAGAATGCCTTATTTATAGATAGAATTTCCTTTTTAATTTCCCTTATAATTCTATTATAAATTATATATTAATTTAGTAGTAAATTTACTATAAAGCGTAGCATAATCTATAATACTTTAATAACAGTTACTAACTGCCTTACTATATTAGTCCTAATTCTACCTATTATAATCTAGCCTAATTCTAGCTAGATTCTTAGTTTAGAGTTATCCCTACTATAATAGTTATAATTAGTTACGCTTTATTACATAATAATTATCCCCTCTTTAATTAGACTTTAGCTTAAAGTTAATGTTATAAAAGTAGGGTCTAGTTATATAAATAAAGGCTAGATTTATATAATATTTAGCTATATAACTTTTCTAATTTTATATCTTCCTTCTATATTATATTTATTAACTTTTACTAGTAATTTTTATTAATTATTTTTATTAATAGCCTATTTTTAATTTATTTATTTGCTTTTTTATAATAAATATGCCTAAAAAAGGCAATAAAGTCTAGTAGACTTTAATTATAAAATCTTTAGATAGTTTTATTTAATAGGCTAATTTTATAGTTTCTTTTTAAAAGATTATATAAATAAATAGGTTATCTTTATTATATCTAACTTTCCTTTATAGGCTAAAGAAATTAGGTATGTTTCTATAATAATATTATTATCTAGATCTAAGTTAATTCTTTATAGAGAACTACTAAATTAGTTTTATAATATCTAATAAAATATTACTTATTATATTACCTATAAAAATAAAGGCTATAATATTAGTTAAGCGTAAGATTATAACGCCCCTTATAGAAAAAAAGGCTATATTTATAATAATAAAATTTGCCCTATTTTCTTAAAGACTTTTATTTCTATATAAATATAAGTAGAAAGAAATAAGTCCTTTTAATTAAAAAGGTAAGAAAATAGCTTTAACTCCTTTTTATATAAACCTTACTAAAAGCAGTAAAGACTCTAATAATAATAAGTTAGTAATCTTTAGTAAGGCACTTAAGAAAATTATTACTAAAGCTAAAGCTAATAGTATATATTTTCTTAGTCTACCTTTACTATATTCTAGGCCTATATTTAACTTTAAGTTATTTAAGAAGTCTCTAAAAAAGACTACTTTTAAAAAGTCTAGTATTAAAAACCTTATAATATTTAGTATAAAAACATATATAATAATAAGTACCCTTATTTCTTCTAAAAAAGAAAAGAATATTTATAATTAGGTATATATTATTTCTATAGATAAATTAATTATAGTATAATAAGATAAGTATCTTTACTATATTAAGACTTTTCTTAAGCTTTTAAAAAATACTATTAAAACTAAGATAATTTAGGTTTTTTACTTAAAGTATAAGGATATGCCTAATAGTAGTAAATGCTCTATTTATACTAAGAAAGGATTGTATTATAATCTAGTATGTATTTCTATAATATTATCCTTTAATTTAAAGTTAATTATTTTTTTAGATACTCCTCTTACTTAATATTTATTATAACGATTTCCTTATAATTTATAACTAGATCTTAAAGACTTTATTTACTAAGGGCAAAAAAAAGAATAAGCTTAAATTATAAGAGCTTTTTTATAAGCTATATAATATATACTAGACTTTTATCTAGGCTTATTTAAATAAGTACTATTTTTCCTTAAATAAAAATATAGTAAAGTTAGAGCATTACTTAGCTTATAAAACTATATATAATAGTTAGGTTAAAATGCATAAATTGCTTTACCTAATAACTTATAGCAAAAAGGTATATAATATAGACTAGTTTTAACGTCTAAATTATAACTAATTTAATTAATAGTCTAAAGTAACTTATAAAAGACTGTATAAGGACTAACGCCCTTACCTTACTAATAATAATCCTACTTTATATACTTATTATATTATAGTCTAAAATTTTATCTTAAAAATTTATAACTATTATAATAAAAAAAAGAATAAACTAACTAAAATTATTTATAATATATTCTATAATACTTTTATAGATTAAGTAGTTTCTAAATATACTATATTTTTTACTTATACTTAATTATTAGTTTATATCTTTTCTTAGTCTACCTTATTTTCTAGATTTTATAATAATTTTTTTATATTCTCTTTTGCTTAATATATAATAGTATTCTTTAATTAATTATAGTATATTCTATAATGCTTTAGTATTTAGCTATTAATTATATTTAGAAGGCTATCCCTTCTATTTTACTAAATAGTATAATTTCTATTTAAAAAAGTAGTATGCTTTTACTTTATTAACTTCCTACTTATTAGAATTATTATTAAGTTTTAGTATAGGTAATTTAGCCTATTTACTAATATTTCTTAAGTTCTATTTTTTAAGTAGACTTATATAGAATATATTATATATTTAGAATAATTAGTTTAGTAAAGTAAGTCTATAAGCTTATTAATTAATTTTTTCTAGGACTTAAAAAGGTTCTAAATACCTAGGTAATAGCTTTTAATTTTATTTAAATTAAAGGTTCTTTATACTTAGAGCTATAAGGTTTTCTCTTTTAAATAAGAATTCTTAGTGTTTTTTATTAAAATATTTTAACTAAAACTTAATACTTTATACTTATTATACTTCTAATTATTATTAAAGTGCTTATAGCTTTTTAATATATTGCCTTGCTTTAGGTACCCTCCCTTTAATAAGGTTATTCTTAATTAATTAAAATATTAGGTAGTAGCCTATTAGAGCTATATTTAGGCTTTTGTTTATAGTTGCGTTTGTTGCATTATTACATACAAATCGCGCTGTCTTTAAGAGTTAAAAACGCATAGATAATGTTCCAATGTTTAGTTTACTCGCTCTATTTAACTGTCTATTTAAGGGTAAAAAGTAGTAAATAATTAACGCTTAACTTTAAATATAAAGCAAAGGTCTAACTAGAAATTACTAGTAAATAGTGTTTTTTAATTAGAAATAATGCTTACTAGTGTACTAAATACTAACTCTATTTTCTTATAAAATAGTTCTATAAGGTTAGCTATAGTAATTATATATAATACTAGTAAGAATACTATATATTTTATATATTAATTAACTATAACTAAAATAGCATTTATAAGGTCTTTCTTTTATATAGTTTAAGGGAGATTTATAATAAAATTTATAGAAATTTCTATCTATAGTCTTTTTAGCCTTAGAAGGTTTTAAAGCTTTCTATATAGCCTATATTATAGCGCTATTATTCTTTAGTAAATTATATATAATTAAATATATTTTTTAACCTTAATATTAATCTTTAGCTAATAGAACTTTTTTTTTATAAGTTTAGAAGTTTATTTTATACTAAAATATCTAGCTAGTAAATTATTATAATAGATTTAGAAGATAAAATCTTTTAGAACTTCTAAATTAGAGATAAATATTTACTTTTAATATCTTAAAATACTTTATTAATTTAGTAACTAATTTTACTTTTAGTAGTTATAGAGATTCTTTATTTTCTCTTAGATCTATATATTTATCTCTTATATAACTAAAACTATTTCTAATAGTAACTTTCTACTATTTTAGTAATATAAGTCTTTATTCTTTTTTACTATTTTAACTATAATATAGTTAGAAGTAAGTAATAAGCCTAACTTCTTTACTAAATCTTTTTTAATAAAGGTTCTTCCCTACTTCTTTAGGGATTCTAAGTCTTTATTTAGTTTTATACTATATATAGTTATATTAACTTAGGTAATCTTTTTTTAAAGCTCTTAAATAAGATTATTTTAATTTTCTTCTTCTTTTATATAGTAATTAAGTTATCTTAATAGCGCATTTACTAGATTTAATATACCCTTTTAATACCTAATTATAAAGTTATATAAAGTAAGAAATATATACTAATATAACTAATATCTATTTAATTTAGGTGTTTTTATAAATAATTATAAGTTTAAATAATTTAATAAAACCTTAATTTTATTTAGAGTACCTTTAATATAGTATCTCTAATATTAAAATAATTTAATAATTACTAATATTTCTTAGTTTAATATACTATATTATACTTCTATAGGTTATAATTTTCTTAACTAAAAAGCAATAAAGTAATACTTTCCCTTTAAATTAGGTTATAATAAAATACCTAAGATAGTAAAATTTAATATATTAGTTTTAATTTAAATATTAGCTTTAGAATTAAAATAATATAATAAGGGTGCTTATATAAATACCTTTTTAAGAGTTTTAAACGTAATTTATTTCTAATTATTAAGTTCTATAGACCCTAGTTTTTTACTATCTTTACTTTCTTTTAGTAATACTATTAAGGGAGTAGTAATTACTAAATATTCTTAAATAAAGTATTAGTAGAAATTATAGAAACTAAGAAAGACTTAAATATCTTAAAATATTCTTAGTTTAGGCTATTATATAATAGTAGCTATATGCTTTTTATCTATTTTAACTCTATCTTTTAATAGTATAAATTCTAGGAACTTAATTTATTCTTTATAGAACTTATATTTTAATTTATAAATATATAGATTAGTATTATATAATTATTTAAGAACCTATTTTAAATATTAAGTATATTTCTCTTATATTTTAGAGAATACTAAAATATTATCTAAATAAATAATATAAATTATATTATTAAGTCCTTATAATACCTAATTAATATAGTATTAAAACATAGCTAGTGTATTAGTTAATTTAAATAGTATTACTAGATATTTATAGTACCTATATCTAGTTTAGAATACTATTTTCTACTTATTACCTTCTTTAATCTAAATATAATAGTAAGCTTCTTTAATGTCTAATTTTAATAAAATAGTTACTTCTAATATTTAATTTAGAATTTCTATAATAAGTAGTAATAGATATTGATTTTTAACTAAAACTTTGTTTAGACCTTAATAATTAATATATAATTAAAGCAATCTATCCTTCTTTAGAATAAATAGAATTAGTGCCCTTACTAGGCTTTTTAAATATTAAATTTAACTAAGTTTTAGATTTTTATCTAAATATTCTTATAAGCTTTTTAGTTTTACTAGTAATAATAGGTAAATAGAACTATATAGTAGCATTATACCTAGTTCTAATTTAATAGTATAATTAGTGCCTTAATATACTAGTAAATCTTTTGCTAATTTAGTTTTAAATATATTTTAAAAACCCTTTAATTCTTTTAAAATAATGCTAGGAACTATAGGTTCTTTTTATATATTATCTTTTTCTTTAAATAGTAATAGTTCTATATTCTTAAACACTATAAATATATAAGTTAATATAGTAGCTTTTTTTAAGAATTTTTTAGTATTTAATAATATAAAATATTTTTACTTTAAATTAAACTACTACTAATATATAAAAAAATATAAGAAAATATCTAAATCCTTAAGAGTTAGCATTCCTAAAAGAATTAACTTTTCTTTAGTATTAATACTAATATATTATTAAATAACTTCTTTTTATATTCCTCTTAAGTTAACTAGAAATAGTAGTAGTATTTATATATCTTTTATATATATACTCTTACTATTTACTATTTTAATTAAATACTTATTTTCTTTTTTTTTCTTTAGTCCTTACTTTATAGCTAAGGCTAAATTAATTATATTAATCTTAGTATAAGTATTTAAATATACTTTTACCTTATAAGTTTTCTATACTTAGACCTTAGCTTTAATCTTAAATTAAGGTACTACCCTTAGTAGTATTTTAGTTAAGTATTAGGTATTATACTTAATCTCTTCTTTTTTTTTACTTTTACTTTTTTTTCTTTTTAGCTATTATACTTACTACCTTTACTATAAGTTTTAAATAATTAGGTTAAATATATCTCTCTTTATTATAATAATAATAAATAATAGTTATTTTATTATTTTTCTTCTTTAAATACTTATTATTAGTTCTTTTTAAGTTATATTTTTCCTAATATTTCTTAGTACTTTAATCCTTTTTTAAATTATAATATTTACCTTAATAATTATTTCTTTTTATAGAAGGTGCTTAACTACTTATTCTTATTAAACTTTTTACTAGTTTTTTATATTTTTACTAAGCTTATAAAGCTTCTTAAAAATATATAGCTAATTCTACTATTTTTTCTTAAGTTTCTAGTATAATTATAGCTAATAATTTAATATAATTATATAGCTTTTCTTAAAGTTTTATAAAAT